>CANYCX010996649.1:0-14869 GCA_948193385.1 Breynia disticha f. nivosa | reverse complement strand
ACTTGTTCTTTTGTACTTAAAGCCTGTACGAGTTTATGTGATGTTGTGAACGGTAGAATTGTTCATGGAATTGCTGAGAAACTGGGGTTTGGTTCAGACTTGTTCTTGCAAAATGTGATTATGAATTTTTATGCGTTGTGTGGGGAAATGTATGATGCTGTGAAGCTGTTCGATAAGATGCCGCAAAGAGACGTTGTTACGTGGAATATTATGATTACCCAGTTGGTAAAAAGGGGAGATTTTGACGAAGCTTATGAACTTTTTTCGCGCATGCCTGAGAGGAATGTCAGGTCTTGGACGTTGATGATTTCTGGCTATGTTAAGTGTGGACAACCAAAGGAGGCGATCGGTTTGTTTATTCAGTTGGAAGAGGCTGGAATTAAGCCTAATGAAGTGACAATTGTCTCTGTTCTTGCCGCTTGTGCTGATTTAGGTGCGCTTGATTTAGGAAGGAGGGTTCATGAGTATGCGAATAGAAGTGGGTTTAAGAGAAACAATCATGTTTGTAATACTTTGATTGATATGTATGTGAAATGTGGATGCTTAGAAGATGCTAGAAGAGTTTTTGATGAAATGGAACACCGAACGGTTGTGTCGTGGTCATCGATGGTTGTAGGTCTTGCTATGCATGGGAAAGCTGAAGAAGCCTTGGGGCTTTTCTCAAAGATGATTGAAGCCGGAATGAAGCCGAACGAGGTGACTTTTTTAGGACTATTGCATGCTTGCAGCCATATGGGATTGGTTGATGAAGGTCGTCTATATTTTACTAGCATGATTAGAGATTATGGAGTTATGCCTCAAATTCAACATTATGGTTGTATGGTTGATCTTTTAAGTAGGGCAGGCCTCCTTTGGGAAGCCCGTGAATTCATCAAGAATATGCCGATCCAGCCGAATGGAGTTGTGTGGGGAGCTCTTCTTGGTGGATGCAAAGTTCACAGTAACATTAAATTAGCTGAAGAAGCAATTGAAAACCTTGCCAAACTGGACCCTCTTAATGACGGCTACTATATAGTTCTATCAAATATTTATGCAGAAGCAGAACGATGGGAAGACGTTTCAAGAGTGAGAAGGATGATGAAAGAACGTGGTGTAAAGAAAACTCGTGGATGGAGTTCAATTACGGTTGATAGAGCAGTCCACGAGTTTGTTGCTGGAGATGACACACATCCTCAGACACATCAGATATTTCAAAAGTGGGAAGAACTACTGGATGAAATGAAACAAAGAGGGTATAAACCGAAGACATCTGTGGTGTTGCTAGATGTTGAAGAAGAAGAGAAAGAAAAGTTCTTGTATCGCCATAGTGAAAAATTAGCAGTTGTTTTTGGTTTAATGAACATACCAGCAGGAAAGCCTATCAGAATTATGAAGAATCTTCGGGTGTGTGAGGATTGTCATGCGGCGATGAAACTGATATCAACCATTCATAAGAGGGAAATAATTGTTCGAGACCGAAACAGGTTCCACTGTTTTAAAGACGGTTTTTGTTCTTGCAATGATTACTGGTAACGAAATTTCAATCATTGTATCAACACAGTGTACTACAAAGTTCTATTAAAATTTCAGTAGTCAAGTTAAAAATCTTAATCACTCAATACATTAGACATTGTTCATCCTACATTTGTAAAGCAAAGTGTATCCAAGAAAATATAGAACGAAAAGCCAATTGGAATAATATCCAAAAGAGCTAAAAGTTAAAAAAACTACCTTTTTGCTTCAATATCTCTTACACTCTGAACAATGTCGTCAATATTTCTTGATAAGTGATTCGAGTGCTCCTCCATATCTCTCAATACCATTGCAAGCTGTTCTTGATAAGCTGCAGATCGTTTTCGCTCTCTCTGCAACTCTGCAGTCAATTCACGGATCTTCACATCTTTCTCATCCTGCAAAATATTAGACGAGAGATTAGTATATTCTAACAGCATAGTAGAGAATGAAAGAAAGAAACTACTTTTGTATCATCATGAGTTTCAATTGGCAAAATGCTGCAAATCAAGCAACTACTAAGCAACTCGGAGTTCTAAGTTCACGAGTGTTTGACATTAAAGAAGGTATAATCTAACTCCACTCTGCAGAATACGAATCGTAGAGCAGAAATCAACAATAAGTCTCAAGTGATTCAGAAAAAACTCAAACTTGATATTAAAGGTCGTGAAACTAGCAGTTCCAGAAGCATGCCAAAACCTAAATCTCTCTACATTCTGTAGTATTCTATTGCTTAAAAAGCACTTACCGGCGTTTGAGACAGAAGCACGCTTCGACGACCATTGGCAGGCATAGCAACCAGTGGATGATTATGCTCCTTTACAAACCTTGTCACAACCCATTTTCCCGATGCCTCTTTCTTCACCACTATCATGGCTTTACACCCTTCTCTCGTAATAGCTCGAGGTTTCCTATTTTCACTTCTTCTAGGTCTCGACTTACGAAACCCTTCTTTATTACAAACCAATCTTCGCCAAACAACCTTTCCATCGCGCATTGATCTTCGAAATGCATCAACTCGCATTATAAACCCCAGCCTCGTGGAATACGCATCATAAAGCACTTTGGCTGCCTCCTCTGACTCACACTCCATACCTACATACGGTTCCATATCTGAAACTCCTTCAATTGTATCCAATTCTTTCCCATCAGAACCCTCTACAATGTGATCCATATCTCCATCATCGCTAATATAAGCTTGTTCATCATCCACTAACGAAAACAGAAAATTAAACCTTTTTCATTAAATATTAAAATTAGTTCAGCATCAATAGAATAAACACTCATAGAGAATACAATCACTTGCTCTATTTTCCATTATCACTACAAAATTGAACCCCATAAATAACTCGACGTTCACGACCAACATACTAATTCATACAAAAATTTGCTTAATTTCTAGTTAATTACACGAAAACAAACAAACCCAAATCAGTTTTCGAGCTAAAGAAGCCAAAGACACGAAATTTAGCAGGAAAAACCATACAACCATGAAACAGGCTGTGAAAGTACAAAAAGACTCACTTTGACAATGAAATCAAGTCAAAACAGCTTCTTTTCTCGTTGAATGTACAGACAGAGAAGAAAGTTTAGGTTTTTTTTGGAAGCATGTAGTGTTTGACACAGAGAGAGTTGAGACCTGAAAGACCGAAAGGTACAGTTTAGTTAAAGATTGTGTAGATTTATGCTTTGTTTGGTTGGATGGAATTGAATGGAATTGAATGGAATTTTAAGCAACGGAAAAGAATGGAAAAGAAGAGAAGAGAAATGATATTTCCTCCTTCATGTTTGACAATTTTATTTCCATCCCTTTCTCACCAAATTGGTAGGAAATATTTGAGAGAAAAAATACAAAAATGAGAAATGTGATTTCCTTTCCTTTCTCTCCTTACTAAATTTTCTTATACCCATCCAAAAAGGAAATTCATTTTCTCTTATTTTAATTTTCATCCAATTCCATCAAACCAAACAAGGCTTAGTTCTGTGTCTGAGGTTAACAAAGCCTTAAGCTCTGTTCAATCATAAACTGCCACGTGGTGTTTGAGTTTGGGACCCACTTATAACTAAAATATTGTCCAAGTCCTTTTAAAGTGGATGAGATAAAGATAAGAAAGAGTTATTATTATATTAGGGTGTGAGTGGATTACAGAGAAGCAAAACCCCATGTTGTGATTTTTGAATTTAATCTAGTGGAAACCGGTTCATTAACGAGAAGATTGCTTCCCAAATCAAAATTTTGGATGTCTCGGCTCTTCTTCTTTGTTGATTCATTAGTAAGTTCTTTTCTTTCTGCTTAAAGAATTCATTTTGCAGTTTATTTGTTCCAAAGCTCTACTTTTTTAGGTCTCCTTTGTGTGTATCTTGTAACTGTTAATCCTGAGTTTGGTAATTTTGTTTGAATTTCTCAAGTGGAATTTGGTTTGAATTTTGTTATTGGTATCTTTATGTTTCTCAGAACTGGGTTGGTGATGAAAACTTTGATGGTGGTTTTTGTTTCATTGGTTTCTTCACTGGATTGAGTAATAAATCAAATGAATAGCATTTCCCTTGGTTGGAACTAAGTTTTCTTTTGAAGGGTTTTCACTTTCAGAGTAGGTTGGATTCGTGGTTTTACACGTATATTTGTAATATCTTATTTGTGAATTTAGAATGTATGTGGTTAAGTTTGAACTGGAAGACTGGATCCTGTCTTTCCTTAATGTATGATAGCGTCTTTTTTGACAGTGGATTTGGACAAGGAAGTTGAGCCAGCCGATGGCTGTGTTGAAGAAAAGACATTTACAGTAGAAGAAGGTCCAATTGTAGAACCATGTGTGGGGATGGAATTTGACTCTGAAGATGCGGCCAGGAAATTCTATGTAGAGTATGCTAGACGAGTAGGATTTGTAGTGCGTATTATGCAACGTCGTCGCTCAGGAATCGACGGTAGAACTCTTGCTCGGCGGCTTGGTTGTAACAAACAGGGGTTTTCTCCTAATCCAAAGTGCGCAGATGGGCCAGATAAGAAGCCACGGTCAAGTGCGCGAGAAGGTTGCAAGGCAACCATATTGGTTAAAATGGAGAGGACTGGAAAATGGGTTGTTACGAGGTTTGAAAAGGATCATAACCATCCTTTGATTGTTACTGCCAGTGGTTTCAGCTCAGCGGTTAGCAATCGACCCTTGTTTTATCTTGATGTTTGATGCAAACTTGCATGTTAATTCTCCAAGTGTTCTCTGCTTTCTGCATTTCGTGGATGCCATGGTTTGACTCTAATCAACTCTGCCATTTTGTGAGCTTGCAGGGCGACAAGGATAGGAAAATTGAGGAACTCACCGAAGCGTTGGAACGCCAAGAGCAATTGTGTGCGAGATATCGAGAAAATTTGCTTAGTTTTATGAATAATGTTGAGGAGCAAACAGATGAGCTCTCTTCAAAGATTCAAGCCATAGTTGACAACATACGAGAAGCTGAAGCCAAAGCTCGAAAATCTACTCGCTGTAGATAGCCCTGACAAATACTTTTTTTTCATGGCAATTGGTGCTAGATTTTCTTTTTGGAAGTTTAGTGTTTTATACATCATAACCAAGTACGGATTCGAGGGAGGGCCACCGTAAAAAATTCTTATAGCAGGAGTTCAGTTAGTCTAATTATGGGTGGTGTTCCCGACCACTATTAAATCTGTCGGTTATGAGTTACAATTTATAATTGATTTGACGTTGGTGCCTGTATTGTAATATATTGTTGGATCCGTCTCTTGTTGTAACGTTGGTGATTTAGTATAAAAAGATGTGTTTACCATGATTTTAAGTTTTGTAATCAATTAGATCATAGATTTGATCAAACATGAAGGACAATCAGATCGAGATTAGATCAAACATGATGGCCGAAAAGGATCTTGGTTTTAGACATTTTGTTCCTGTTCTGTTATATTTAACCAACAGGACATGGGACAAAAATAGAGGGACCGAATAATGATTTTTAAAATGCAAGGATCAGATCATAAATTTTATGTAACGTCAGGGACGGTAATGGAATGGTGAAAACAACGGCTGCTTAAACAGAAGAACGACAGTTGTAATAAAGTGCAGAAAAGTGGGGCCACGGGAGAAGCTATGGTAAGAGGGTAAGATCAGATGGAAGTCCGATCCATGATGTAAGAAGCGGCGCTTTGAAGGGTTTTTACATCTCTGGTACGTTCATCATCATATCTCCACCACCAACAGTTTCATTTTTAAATCATTTTCTTTCAATTTTAAAAAACCCTCTTAATTATTTTTCTTCATACCTTTTTTAAATTTCCACTTTCTGTTTGCTTCTTCCTAGTGAATTTGAAACTAAAAAGAAAAACTCATTATTAACATTGTAAATAAGATAATGAAACATTAAAACCAGCTCAGTTAGTTTGTTTTAATGTGTAAACGTTCCAGCTTTAGAGATTATGATGTTTTTAGTGGTAGTTTACTGTGAAATTTTACCTGAATTGGCTTGAAGATGAGACATTTCGTAATTGGTTTTGGTGAAAATAGAAAATTGGATGTTCAGATAATGATGTTTTTGTGGGAATTGTGGTTAAAAATGGAATCTTTATATGTGGTTTTCTTGAATGTTTTTTTTTGGAACCATTCTTGAATGTTGTATTATTCATGTTCAGTTAGTTCAATTGTTCATTAATTAAATGTTGGAAACTTGGAAGTGTATTTGGATGAGTGATGTAACATTATATGTTCTGTTCTTTGGCTTTATAATTTGATCTTTCAGAAATTTTCACTTTGAATTTGATCGTGGGATTTGCTAATAAAGGAAAATGCTCAGTACATTTTGCAGTTATTGGATGGATCAGTCACTTGATTAAAGCTAAATTAGTTATCGCGTGATGGAAAGCTCATCGAATCAATCGTTTGATTTTGATGAAAGCGAGGGCTGTTTTCAGGTGGAAAGCTACTGCAGGAGTGAATTTGCTGACGATGAGCTTTCCAAAAATATGGAATTTTGTCTTGATGAAGTTGAAAAAATTGTAGAACAATCTAATGAAAGTTTTCCGTCCATACATAATGTTGTGGAGCCTTATATCGGAATGGAGTTTAAATCGAGGGATGATGCTCGCGAATTTTACATTTGTTATGGCAGGCGCACAGGGTTTACCGTTCGTATCCATCATAATCGTCGTTCGCGAATAAATAACATGGTTATTGGCCAGGATTTTGTTTGCTCAAAAGAAGGCTTTCGTGAAAAGAAGTATGTGTACAGGAAAGATCGAGTTCTTCCTCCTCCTCCTATAACCCGAGAAGGCTGTCCTGCAATGCTGAGGCTAGCATTGAGGGATGGAGATAAATGGGTTGTAACCAAATTTACAAAAGAGCACAATCATATATTAATGTCCCCTAGTAAAGTTCCATGGAGAGGACAGGCGAAAAATTTGGTCAGCGAGGTATGCAGTCTTCCTCAATGTTCATAAACTCGGGTCGTTTTGGTGTTCATAATGTTTTAGCAATGCACTGTATTCTGTTGTCTTGTTGCTGATAAGATACAGCTTTGGCAGAAGCCATCTCAGATCTTACTCGAGCAATTATATTGTTACAAACTCCATGAAATTCTCTGCATATATTTGTCGCTGGAATCTAAGCTGTTACAAACAGTGAATTTATGATAAAAGATTGTGCAATTCATTAGTATTTCCATTTACAGAACTAGTAGTCATGCTTGAGTCTCTGTCTTTGTTTTGATCTTGTAATCCTGCTTTTCCAGGATGAGAAGGACCAGAGAATAAGAGAACTTACCATTGAGCTTAATAATGAACGTCAGAGGTGCAAGCGTCGATGTACAATGTACCAGGAACAGCTGCGAAAGTTGTTAGAATGTATAGAAGAACACACGAGTCAATTGTCAAGTAAAGTAGACGATATTGTTAAGAATGTAAAAGAAATTGAAAATGAACATGGGGATTATTCAGATAGCAAGTTTCTGTAATAACTTCCAACCTTTGCTTATCGTTCTAAATTATCAAATTTACGTTTCTCTTATTGAAAAGTTGAAGTTGCAGAATCAAGTAAAGCTGTAGCACCAAGAGGCATGTGTTTCCTCAAATTATCTGTCACTTAAGTGATTATTTTAAGGAATTATATTGAGGCAATTTTGCAATCCAAAATTAAAAAAGACGAGATGGAATGGAGTTGGTATTTCGTATTACAGTATATCCTATCTTTTCTTTCTCTTTAAAAGTGAAGCAGCGCGAAGAAACATTTGATCAACGTCGTCGAAGGTCGGTATGTCTGCATCTTTCCCAGATGATGACCTGCCCCTCCTAGATTCCTGAGATATTTGGCGTAAATGCCCCTCAAAATCTTCAGGCTCTCCATCACCTTCAACAGGGAATTTATCAAACTCGTCCAGATAAAGGGGCCGTTTTGTTGTTTCCTTCGTCTCCATGTCTGACGTCTCGCTATCTGTCTCAAAAATATCTGATAGATCTTCAGAATCTGATGTCATCCCGTAATCCGAAGTAATATCATCCTCAGGGAGATCATCTTTCCCATTAAATATTTCTTTCAGCTTCTCCCTGCTTTCCAGTGGAATGTTTTGAAAGCTTTCAGATTCAGCACCATCTATAAATCCCTTCGGAGTTTCTTCAACGTCATTGGCTTTGCTCAGTTCGCTTTTAGCTGGAGCTTGAACCTGAAGCAACTCAAGTTCTTGTTCAAGTTTTGGTATGTACCTCCTCAAAGACCTCAGACCATCCCTATGCTTTGACTTGTCCAAAGCCTACAGAAGTAAGATTAAACGAGAAATCATTATTAAATAGAAATTCCTGAACAATGTAGCACAATATCAAAAAGGAGTACTTTATTTTAGTGCCAATAGAACTAAATTCTTGGTCGCGAAATATTGTCGAACAGATAAATTTTGTTACTACTTTCAGTAAATAACTAATTTATGATGAGAAAAGACTGGAACAAGAAAGCATTCATGCAGAACCTTCTTTCTGGAGAGGGTAACCCTGGGCGACATAATCTCCGTGGGCGGTTGGACATAGTTCTTCCCTCTGTACATGATTATCGTGTTCTCATCATGAATATCAAGCACAATCCCTCCAGACAATCGTGCCAGCTCTTTAGCAATTTCCTTGACCTCCTCTGGCGAAAATGTCTTGACCACAACCTGCAGAGTCTGATGTTTCTTCCAGTGCAAGTGCATGTTAAGAATCACACCCTGGTATATTCCGCGTCTTCCAATAGGCACATAATTCTTACACTTTAAGCCCATCTTTAAAAAGTAAAAGTGTTCTTCTGGTGTCAGTATCTCAGGATCATGAGTTGTTTCTGATGATTCTACAGGATCAATCTTCTTCAATCCTTGGAGAAGCCTTTCCTGTTTCTTTTGAGCCTATACGCAGAAAAATCACCATCAAAGACTGAACACAGATCTAAAAAGGAATGCAATAACAAATTGAAAACAAATCAAAGTGATCATGGATAAATTAAAAAGCTTTCTTTTCTTAATTGCTGAAATATGATGTTTGTTAAACGTAAAACCAAACCACCTTTCTCAACTTGTATAAAATTTTTTCCTCTGCTGTCATTCTTTCATACTCTTTCTTCTTCTTCCACCTGAAGTACTTGAGCCATCTTACAACGGCTCGTTTTCCTTTCAGCTTTGGCCTCTTCATTTTACCATCACCAGCACTATCAACATTCGAAATATTCTTCAACCTTTCCGTAGAATCCGAACCATTGTCCACATCATTCAGCCCCAAAGTTGAATGAAACCATTTATGTCCCACGAAAGAAATCCCATGTACACCATAGAATGGTCCAGATGCAGAACTCTGATAAAGAGCCTTGCATATGAGATCAACCAAGCTACTAAAGTGTGAGTTAACCTTCACACAAGAACAGTAATTTCAAATAAATAAATTCAACCTAACATCTTCAATTAATCAAAAAATAGCTTAAAAATCAGACATCTATTCAGAATTTAGTCCCAAGCACAAACCATCAGCATTATACAAAGACATTAAACATAAAAAGACAGTTTATCACAACGTTATTAAAGAAAAGCCTCCACTCTGGAGAATACCACTTAATAATACACATAAATTAATGAACTTCCTTTGATTTTTCCTTTAAATCCAGAAAAAAAATGATTTATGGAATGTGTAAAACAATCTACCCTTCATGAACAATCCACATAAACTTTAAAGACAGTTCAGCAATAAAGACGGGAGCTTTTTTGAAGGAAAGCACAGCTTAAAAAACCAAAGCTACTCAATTCACCACTAAAGAAGAAATGAGAGTGAAGAATTAGAGAGGAGGTACCAGGTTCTGTGAAGAAGAGAAGAGGGTGAAAAGGAGGGAGTCATAAACATTAGGGGAGTTGAGGAGAATAGATTTCTAAGAAGGTAACACCTCGTAGATGACAAAGCCCTCATCATTATCGGCAATTAATCTATAATTTGTGCAGAGACTGCAAAGTTTCAGGTGTGTTTATTTCGATTTTACCCAGCTTCAGTTCACTCGCTGAAGGCAGTTGTTGAACTTGAGATGGGCTCCTTTGAGATGTCACCAGAATTAGGGTTAATTACATCTGATACGTTCTTTTGTTTCTTTATTACAAAAATTTAATTTTTATTTTTAATTTTCAGAATAGTTTTTTTAATTGCATCTTGTCTCTTCTTTTTGCACTTTATACGACTTCTCCTCATTCTTCCTCCTTTTCCTCTATCACTGTAAATTCTCAATCTCTCTCTTCTTCTCTACTCTATTTTTCTTCTTTTTCTTGAATTAAGAAACAACTTCCCACAATCAAAATCCTCCTCTCATTTTCTTCTCTATTCTATTTTGTTTCTTTTTTATAACTTGACAACAACTCCCAACAACCAAAATCTTTCTCTTATTTTTATATCACCATTCTCATTGATGGGTTTATAGGTAGTGATGGTGTAGATCATTCCTTTAAGTTGAGAATCATGGACTGGTTGTACGAGATACTAAAAAAAAGGTTTTATGAACACTAAGCTAGGAAGAGCTTTGTTGTCTATGATTGCCCTCCCATGGTCGATTGTGACAGGAGGGAGAAGGAAGTTTAGGGTGGGTTTGTGAGAGAGGATGTAGGAAGAGAAGAGTGAATTGTTTTTTATTTGATATGAAGAGAGGGAAAGTGAGTTTTAGTTTCTTCAATCAATTGCAAAGGAATGGAAAGATTTAGTTTTTCAATCAATTGCAAAAGAATGAACGATGGAGAGAAATAGAAAAATAACGTATAAAATGTAAATAAAGAAACTAAATTGAGAAAAGTTTTAGTTTTCAAATATTTTGTAAATAAACAATATAACATGGGTATAAATGTAATCAACCCCCAGAATTAATAAGAACAAAGATGACCCAACATTATCTTAAAACTACCACTTGTTATTTTTACCACGTCAATTAAACATGTTCTTATAATGACATTTTTTTGAAATTATTTTCATGTTTACCATATATATATTAACTTAAAAAACACTCTTTTTTCACAAAGCAGTAATCAAAACTTGCGTCTCCTCTCTCTCCACTCATAAACATTACAACTCTAACTCATCTCTCCATGAACACAGATGATTACATTCATTATTTCTGGTGTAGGGATACTTTCTGCAAGGGCTCCTGCAGATCCGATGTTCAGGAGACATAGGATTGATCAAAACTTCAGGTTCTAAGGTATTTATTCAATCTGCTTAGTATTTGCTACTGTAATTTCTTCTTGTCCACTAATAAAAATCTACCATTTAGTTTATGTAGTTTTGCATTTTAAGCAAGCTGTTAATCTAGAGATACATGTTCCCTTTTATTTTTTATGTTGATCACTCAATTACCTGCGCAGACAAATGAATCAGATGAAGTCATTGTTAAGGCATCGTTTCTTGCTGAATTACAGCGACGAGTTCTTAAAGCTGAAGCTGGTCTCAGAGAAAAAGAAGAAGACAATGACATTCTCCACCAACGGCTCCAACAATACGAAAATCGTTGGTCTGAGTACGAGTTGAAAATGAAGTCCATGGAAGAAGCATGGCAAAAACAAATGAGATCCCTACAGTCTAGTCTCTCAATTGCTAAGAAGAGCTTAGTCGTCGATGATTCTGACACTCCTTTCAATTTCCATCTCTGTTTGGCTTGAATTTTCTGTCGCACACTCCTTTTAATTTCCGTCGCACAGGTTGGAGTTGAAAAGTGCTGTTTAGTTGGTTTTAGCTATGGAGGTATAGTTGGGTTCAAAATGGCTGAGAAGTATCCTGAGATGGTTGAGTTAATTATCCATTTTGGAGGCTAAATGAATCTTGAGACCAAAATATTTTTGTTTTTCGTGAATAATTAACTTAACAATAATGCATATTTTTTTATTTGAAAAATAAAGTTTTTACTTGCTGAGCAATTGTCAACTTTTTGTCATCTTTGTAGTCAATTTTTTGTCAACTTGCGGTCGACTTTGTTCTTGTATTTAATTTGACGGAATTTGACGGCGGTGGATATTACTGATTTGAGAATTAGGGTTTGATTATTTATTTTTTCAATTTTTTTGTTTTAACGTTTTATCAACTTGTTGTCATCTTTATTTTTTCTACTACAAGTTGACCACAACTTATAGACAAAATATTAAAAAAAAACTATATGTTGTAATATAGGGAATAGAATCATTAAAGATTGCATTTTTTAGATTTCTTTCCTAAGATGATATTTATGAAAAATGGTACCTTAAATGTCGTATATGTGTAAAGTGACCAATTAATAGAGAAAATTACCCATACTACATGTTTCAAAAATATGCCTTTGGTTTCACAAGTAACATATTAATTATTTATAGAGTAGTTTTTTGGATATGGACACTACATTTCACCTTAAAGTTTGAGTTTTCATAAATAAAACTTTTTGAAACTTATACCACTATATGTCACATCTTCAAACTTATTCTACAAATATCACAATCCAAAACATATCCATAAAACATTCACACATTAATCAATTTGTAGATGCGTTATAGATATATTGTGGACATTGATTTTTTTATAAATGTCCACAACATATCCACAAAGTATCCACATATTGATTAATTTTTTGATGCGTTGTAGATATGTGGTAGACATGAATTTTTTATAATTGTCCACAACATATCCACAAAGTATCCACACATTGATCATTTTGTAGATGCGTCGTGGACATATTATGGACATTAATTTTTTATAAATGTCCAAATCATATCTACAAAATATTCACGCATATAATAAATATTCACAACACATCCACAAAAATATCCACACATACAACTTTAGTGTGCCACTAAAAACCCTACTCGCATCATATATAGACTTTATTTACAAATTATCCACAGCTTATCCACAACCTATCTACAAACAATAATTTTTTCAATTTACAGTCATAAACATATTATTACTTTCTTTATAATTTCAATCACCGTAGAGATTGCAATGCTTCTTCACTAAATTCAATGAACCTATCAATTATCATATTAGAAATGAATATAAACACTAAACGCAAAAATCTTCATTAACGTATAAATTATAATTAGTAAATTGTATCTTAATAACATAATAAATTAACATAATAAAATTTATGAAATGATTTAAACAACATTTAGAATAGTGAGGCTCGATCGAGTAATTCTTCTTTCCTCATCTCGGTTGAACATCAGTCTTCTCCATAATATATGTACAAAAACACGAAGATTTATTTGATTTTTTTCACTATTTTTGCTCCCAAATGTTTGTTTCTCTTTGTTTGCGTCGTCTTTCATTAGTTAAATAATAAAAAATGAGAAAGAGATTTGATTTATCGGAATTGTTTCTAGGAGAATAAAGAGAACAGTGAAGTTTTGGGTGTTTGGTTTGGTTTTTGAAAACAAAGAAGCAGACGATGTTTATTAGAGAATAAGAGAGAAGAATGATGTTTGGTGGCTATATTATATATACTGGCACATTAGGAATAAATTTAGAGATTATGGTATTTGAAGAAATTGTATAATATGTTTTAAAAAGAAAACTATAACTTTAGGCTGTTACTAATGTATTTTTCCCTAGTTTTTTAGGGCTATATTTTAGGAAATGGATTGTTCGATGGTGGTTATAATTCAAAAAGTATATATTTATAAAAAAATATTTAGATGATAGTTATAAATGAAATTTTTTTTCTGAAATAAAAATTTTATTGTTTGTAAATATCTTTTTGAAGAATTTATGTGAAGATAATGTGTATATGTAAAACCCGAATTAATATTAGGAATTTTTATATAAATGTGCATTTCAAAAAATAAAATTCACTTTTATGTTTTACAAGATACTTAAGGTAATTAATAGTGTTAGTGAATGTATTTTTAAAAAAAATTATGAGAAGTTTAATTTAAAAAAGTGATAAATTAGAATATGAATTATAAAAATATATAACATAATTAAAAAATATGTATTGATATAATAATTCCTTAATATTAATACGCTAAAATTCTATTTATGTCAATTGACAATAGTTATGTCACTATTATAATTTTTTTTTAAAAATTATTTGGGTAAAAAGCTATGCGGTCCCCGAGTAATACCACGAATAATTTTTCGGTCCCCGAATTTCCAATATTAGTTTTACCGATCCTCCACAAATTTAAAATTCACCACCGTTAGTCCTTCTGTTAAATTAAACTAACAGAAAGGTCAAAATGACATTCTTGCCTCTGCCACGTGTGTATTAAAGAGGGACCGGTAAATTAATTAAGCAAAAAAGATTAGAGGGACCGGTAAATTATTTACTTGTTAATCCGTTAGATTAATTTAACGGAGGGTTTAACGATGGCGAATTTTTAATCTGTCGGGGACCGGTAAAACTAATATTAGAAACTCGAGGACCGAAAAATTATTCATGGTATTACTCGGGGACCGCATAACTTTTTACTCAAATTTTTTTCCATCAAAATCACACTATAAAAATAAAATTATTCAAACAACTTATTTTTTATTTTAAAAAATGTAGCTTTGATGGCAGAATACTTGTTTAACTTGTAAAAGATAGTGGGATCGATTCCCACCATCACCATTTTGATTTTTTTTTTCTATGAGTTATTATTTTGTTGTCAACTTATTTTTAATAATTGATACATAAAAAAAGATATTTTTCACTTAAAGAGAACTATTTTATGATAAATCTAGGATAACTAGAGATCTAAGGTAAAGATCAAAGAAGGATAGGAAAAGTAAGAAGAATGGAAATAAGCTCTCAAAGAGGAGAGAGAAAACCTTTTATTAATGACTTAACCCCAGAGTACGTGATACATCAGCTTTATATACAAAGTACACATCCATACGCGTATTATACACGGGTTGCATACGTACAGGGTATTCACATCATTTGTATCACATGTCACTAAT
>CANYCX010996217.1:0-11251 GCA_948193385.1 Breynia disticha f. nivosa | reverse complement strand
CCTGCAATGAGTAGGAACATTGTTTCAGTTTCAGCCTTGGACAATGACGGTTTTATTTTTGTTATTGAAAATAACAATATGAGTATTCGTCATGGAAACGTTTATTATGGAAAGGGATTCCTTAATAACGGTTTGTACGTCGTAGACTTATCAAGTCGTGAGGATGTTTATAACGTAGAAAGTAAGAAAGCTAAGTCAAATGAACTTAATCTTTATAACTTCTGGCATTGCCTTACACATATAAATGCTATTTTATTTTCTTTAAACACAACACAATGACTTGATTCAAATTTAACCTCAAATTTTAAATCACATAATTGAGAGACACTAAGCAAATTATGTTTCAAACCATCAACAAGCAACTCATTGTCAATGGTAAGCAAAGGTTCCTTTTCCACTTTACCTATACCAATGATTTTACTTTTCTTGTTGTCTCCAAAGGTAACATGACCGTCTTCTTTTTGTTCTAGTGATGCAAAGAGGCTTTTATCACCACTCATATGTCTAAAGCATCCACTATCAATGTACCACATACTTGAGATGCTCCTCTTCTTTCTATGTACCTACAAAATAAGAATCATATGCTTTTGATTGGTACCCATGTTAGTTTGAGTCCTTTACCGTTAGCCATAAATATCCTATTACTCACTTTTGTTCATTTAGGAACCCAAATTTTCACAACCTTTATGACTGTTTTAAAGGCATGGAATGAATAAGAGCTATGACCAATTATCAAACATCTTTCATATTTAGGCACTTTTAAATTAATCTTGCTCTTAGTATGATATTGTTTGTTTAGCAATGGTTATTATTCCTCAAATTCCTCACAACCTAGACCACATGTAGATAATGTATATCTTTGCATCTTTATCATTTGCTCAATTTTTTCATTGCCATTAGTATATTTACTAATAATCATATTGCACACTTCCCTTGCCTTATCAAGTTGAGTTCTCAATTTTTCACATTCAAGCAAGCATTTTGTATGATCATTAGTTTTACTCATTATTTTAATTAACTCTTTATTTTCACTTTCAAGCATCTTAATCTTAGATTTAAGCAACTTGTTAGCTTTGACTAGTTTAAAATAATCATCATTCTAGCTCTTAAAGGCAACACGTAATTCATCATCATGAGGAGAGAAGGATACCTCATTCTTCTCATTGCTAGAATATGATTTGAGGGCCATGAGTGTAAGGTTGTTCTCCTCTCTTCTTTCACCATCATCCTCCTCATCACTCCATGTTGCTATGTAGGCTTCTTTTGCCTTTCCTTTATTCCTCTCATGTGGGAGCTTTGATGATGGCATCCTACAATCCTTTTGATGATGATCAATTCATCCACAATTGTAGCAAGTGTCATCATTCTTCTTGTAGGTAGAGGAAGTATTCCTCTTGAAGTTTCCCTTTGGCTCTTTCTTTAATTCTCTTCTTGTTCTCTTAAGTGGAGTCTTGTATCATCTCATGTTTTTGGCATAAAGAGCTAATTCTTCATCTTCCTCAAAGTCTCCATGTTCCTCATCACTTTCCTATTGAGATGCCTTTAGAGCTATACCTTTGTCTTTCTCCTTGCCCTTACTCTTGAGTCCTCTAGACTTGAGAACTATCTCATAGTTCAACAATGATCCAACTAAAGCACTAAACTCTAGCTTGTTCAAGTTCTTTGAATCTATAATTATGATAACTGTAGTATCCCATTCTCTCAGAAGAGACCTTATAATCTTCTTCACTCTATCACTCTCTTGAATTGGCTTACCAAAAGATGCTAATCCATTAGTTATTTTAGAAAATCTATCCAACATTGCCGTGATACTTTCTCCTTCCTTCATTGTGAAGATCTCATAATCATGTAGAAGCATGTTGATCTTGGTCTTGTTGGCTTGAGTGGTTCCCTTATGTGTGACCTTTAGAATTTTCTAATTTTCTTTGGCATTGTCATATGATGCCACTCTATTTAAGTCTTCTGGATTCAATGCATAATAAAGAATTTGCATTGCCTTAGAGTTGGATTGTTCATCCTTCCAATCCTCATCATTATACTCCTCTTCTCTCTTGATCTCTCTATTGGATGACCTTGGAATCCTTGGACCGATAGCAATCACCTTCCAAATTTTTATTTCTTGAGCCTTGATGAAGATCATCATTCTCTTTTTCCATATCATGTAATTGCTACCATCAAAGAAAAGAGGTCTATTCATAGCATACCCAACATTCTCTCCATTTCTTCCAAAGTTCAATGCCATCTTTGATTGATTACTCTTCGAATTTTAGTTTAAGTAAGAGAATCCGCTCTAATACCAATTGTAAGATTCAAGAGAAAGGGGATTGAATTTTGAAATGTGCACTTTTCTTCACTCTTGCAGAATTAATGCAAATGGGTAAAGTAAAGAGTTGAGGGAGAGAAAATAACACGAGAATTTAGAGTAGTTTAGCACAACCTTGCCTACTCCACTACCTTAGTACATATACTAAGGATTTCCAAACTTCCACTAATATTTGTCTCTTACAAATTCACTTTCAAGATAAGTGAGAACTCTATTACAATGATCACTTTCTATTCTCAATAAATGGACAATAATAAGCTCTTCTAACCAATTACAAATGGCTTCTCTCAAGCTTCAAATTTTGAACGTTTGGTTTTTGCCCAAATGCTTGCCAAATACTCTAAATTTTGTTTACAAGTTAGTTTTATGTGTGTACTTCCCAGTAGTTATCGTCAGTCTTTTATACCTCTCTCTTATGTTTCTGGTTGTTAGACACATAAACTAGTGGGTAGAGTTTGAAATGCCCATGCATTTAATGTTGTGTTAGAGTCATTAACGTGCGTTACTCCTTAATGTAACATACATTAATTTTCCTGACCACCACGCATAACTTTATGTATACCTCGGGCCAAATTGCAACTTAATTAACATGCGTTAATATCCAATATAATGTACATTATTTACAACATTGTATGTTGCCTTATTTTCATCGGACGTTAATCATCTACTGGAATTTACTGAGTTGCTATGTGAATAACATACGTTAATACCTGACAATAACGTACCTTAATCATGTCCAGAATGCAATTTTACCTGAAAACTCAATCTTTGTCACTTTAAAGAGTTCTTATTATCATAACCAAGTTAGGGACTTAATGTTGATCACCATTGATCCAACAAAGGAGAAAAAAATGCCCTAGGCCACTTGATTAGTGAACTGGAAAGAGTGTGGCCACACCCATATAAAATAATGAGTTTTATTATTTATATAAAAGAGTTTATTGTCACTAGAATATCAAGAATGGGAATTAACAAATAGGGATGACTATTTCATGTCTTATGTAATTTTTGACATTTAGGATAAGAGACTATCTAAGATTGGACTAGGTGAAACGAGTGTCATAACATCATTATTTAATTTGGATTGTCATAGTATTTTGCTAGAGTTTGTTTATGACCTTTAGGGTTTAATTATCCCTAATTCCAAATTTTAATATGCCTATAGGATTGCACAAGAAGTCTAGGTCTAAAAAGGGTAAAATTGACATTTCTATTTTGGATGTATATTTGAATTATTTTAAGGACAAATATATGAGGCAATAAATTGAGTACTTTGGGCAGAAATTTTGACCAATGGTACACGACCAAACATTGATTAGTTGCTAATTTATTTAAATAACTAATCATTGTTTGAAAGATTAGGACAAAGAGAGATTGAGACATGAAGAGAGAAAATCTCATTAGGACAATGATTGTCTTAATGGACGTGTGGATTAGCTTTATCTCTTCTAAAGATTACTTATCCTAGTTTGATAAGGATTAGAAGTTGGATTTAAATTATAATTTAAATCTTAATCTAATCAAGCTAAGTTTTAGGATAAAGGTTAAGAAGAGATAAAGATAACATATAATAGGATTCTATCTCCACAATTTTCTCCTAATTTCTCTCCCTTTAACCCTAATCCGTACAATAAATAAGGAGAAGGCTTCTTCTTGGTTATTGTTCGATTCTTGGCCGATTCTTGACTGCCCAAGGTAAATAATTTTTTTTATTTTTCTACTCACTTTTGTTGACGTTTATGCTAAAGATTAGAGTTAACACTCGACTTTTCGTGAAGGACTATGCATGTGCACATGAACCTAGACGAAGGTGCATAAAGGTAGATTCTTGTGGCATGGTTTAGGCTTGGTTTGAAGGTTTTGTGGACTTGTTTCCACATATTAGTTACAGTTTACAAAGATTTGATCAATACCATGTAGAGGCCTGGCCCACACATGGGCCCGCAACACTCCTTAACAGGCCCATGAGCCAGTCCTCCCAACCCATCTCCTATAGTCGGCCCAGCCACATAACTTACGGCCTGACAACTATAGGCGGGTTGTTAGGAATAATGAGGATCGAACCCATTTCTCCTCAATCATACCCCTTTCAACATCCTAAGATGTCACCAATTGAACGACGTCCAAAATTTTTTAAGTTCATTTTAGAATAAAACCGATTTTCGCACCATTTTTCTTTTCTTTTTTAAAAACATAAGTTGTAAAATATAAATCAAAGTAACTCATACACGAATATTTTTCATAATGCGGAAGTTGAAATCATTTAAAATTCTGAGTTAATAAAACCCATCTATACTACTGCATGTATAGATACACAAGCATTCACAAATAAATCAACTGGTAGCCCGACCTTCAGTATCGCACCGTTAGCCTCGCCGATCACATAGCCCCATCCCTGATATCTGTCACTCTGAACATATTTACACAACAAAATAGAAGGTGAGTATTTAAAAATACTCAGTAAGCGATCCTTATAGGTTATTAAGCCGTATGCGCAGGGGAACTTCGGCCTCCACGGGCTAATCTCCTCCAATTTCACTATAGCTTAGGTATATTGATTTACACACATAATAGGCAACTCAAACACAACATTTTATTTTTCTTTGTAAGCCAAAACAGAGAAAACTTCGGCCATTCTAGCTTATTCTCCCTATAACCTCCTAACATCATGTCACAACCAAGTAATTTATGTGTTTGTTGATTTACTTTAAGTGTTTAATTCATCCATTCTAAGTGTTTAGCCACTAAGGAAAACATCCTAGATCAATAAGGTACTTTAAATATACATTAGGATGATTTTCAAGGTTAACTCTTAGGTAACGTATGTTATTCTTTAGTATGAATAACGTATGTTATAGACAATTTAAGGTATGTTTAAAAACACTAACGTACGTTATTTAGACAAATAACGTACGTTAATGCTTCTGGAGCATTCTGCCCGAATCTTCTTAAGTCTAGCTCATACATACGCTTGTCCATTCACATTAGGCATACCAACCAAACCATAAGGCATTAATACCAGTCCAATACACATCCAAATCAACATAATAGGTCATTTAACATATACCTAACACATTACACCAAGGACCAATCACGATCATGCATATCCATACCATTAGCTAACACCATTTCATAATACATTTTTAGGTATATCACATTATCAATATCTTATCCTTTCATATGCTTAACATTTCACATATATCATATCATTTTTATCACATTTAAACCATTCCATTCCATACTTGCAATTCACATCATTTAAATTCCATAACACATATGCATATATAACCAACCATGCCGTTAGCATTCTAAAATCCCAACAACATCAACCACAAACACATGAATGGATGCATTATGCAAATGCTAGTGCAATCACACAATGCATTGCTCCGGAGCCTTACTTCGCTAGGGAGCGACTCCACTCGATCCCCGCGACTTTGGGCAACTTACCCCTCAATTAAAGAGAGAGACTCCACTCGATCTCTTTGCACAAATTGGACACTTGTCCCTTATTTTTTATAAGAAGAGAGACTACACTCATCTTCCGTGCGAATTTGGGCAACTTACCCCTCAATTCATATTTCATGCAAAATGCTCATAAATACCATACAACATGAAATGAACAAGGCCTTAGCCATACAAATCACAACGAGCATCAAACATGAATCATAATGCAATCGTTCATCAATTCATATATCCATTTTTTTACCACAATTTACATTTTACATTTCATACACATAACCATTGCCACATACCTTCAAAGTTGCCAAATTTGGTTCCTAAGAACCCATTTTGCAACAACATATCTGTACCACAATTTGCAACATCATCGAACAAGCATACAAGCAAAATCGCATTAATTAGTAAGCTTCTTGCTCATATAACATACAATTACATGCTTATCAAACCTCAATTCAATTCAATCTCTCATTAAGAACATCATACAAATCAAGAATAATCAATAACAAGTATAAAATATCAAGTAAGTGGCAATTAAGCACTTACCTCGCGATCCCGCGACTCGATTCAGTCCCAAATCTCCTATTCGGGTTCTGTTTACACATTTACTATGATAATCAACATTCTATACTTATTTTTCCATTTATCTAACAATTTTCTCTAAATCCCGAAATTCCTCCATAAGCCATAATTCCTTAAATCTCATGAAATGCTATGTTTTTAGGTAAATGGTTTATGGAATCTAACCTACACTGAAAACCCATCAAAACCCTAACAAATGCACACATTTTCAACCACATTTCAGTCATGAATCAAGGATTATTACCTCTTCCCATTTTGCCTTTTCCCTAGAATGAAAAGGGATAGATCGGAGGTAGAATCGCTGTTAATCCGCTGTAATCTCGATGTTTGTTGGTAGGTTTCATCTTAGGAAGGGCTTAGGAATGGTGTATGGTTGTTGGGAAAGAGTTTGGAGAGTTTGGGGTGTTTTTACCCCGTTTGTGGCTGTTCTCGACCTTTTAATAGCCTGTCCAGACTTCCGTTAATGTGCGCTATTTTGCAAATTAACGTATGTTAAAAAAATGCAGTTTTTTGGAAACAGAGCATGAATAACGTGGGTTATTTGCCAAATAACGTACGTTATTCATATATTTTTTTGAATAACATGGGTTACACTCAAAATAACGTACGTTATTTGCTCCCAGGCTGACCTACTTCGCATTTTCTGACCTCTTTTGATTCCTAACATGTATAGCCTTATACATAAATGCTTATAACTTGAAATAAACATTATATCAACTTAATTTACATCAATTAACCTTGAATTAACATATATATATATCAAGATCAAATCAAACAATCAATCACATCAACTTATACCATCTATCCTTCTTTCTTGCCGATCTTCTAACCTAATTCCCATGACACTTATGATCATGCATCTATATCATATCCCGACATCATCACACATGAAATCAACATTGAATTATACCTCATTTAACATCTAGACACACCTCATCTCATCCTTTGTAATTTCATTCGAAAATAAAACATTCGTTACTTTGGTTTTCAACCACCGCATATACAACTCTTTGGGACACGCAAGAAATCAGACAACGTGCACACACATCTTTCCTTACTAATCAAAATTATTATTCTCAATTTAATATGGACTAATTTTCAGGGCGTTACATACCAGACAGATTTCCGCAAAGTTTTCAAGGTACAAAACCTTAACTTTATGACTGGTTGACACATACTATGTATGGATTCGTGGGAATGGTTTTTGTGTGGAGTTTGTGGACGGTTTTTTGCAAAGAAATATGCTGATTTAATAAGTCATTAATCCACTACTAAAGCCCAACTGTGGTATCAAAGCTTGCTTGCATAAGTATACGTGTTTTAAAGCCTAAAAACTCTCATTTTACAATCAGCCAACTCTTAAAATTGATGCTGAAATTTTCAAAACTTCTTAACATGGGCTGTTTTGTTTTGTTTTCATTAAGTGATGATCATATGAGTTTTAAATCAAGGTAATAAGATGACTTAGGGTAATTTTTATGAGATCTAATGGCTGGTTTAAGTTTTCCTTCTTGGCCAAAACTCTTGATGATCATATGTGACACTTTATATGAAAACTAGTTTTGGTGAATTGTACACATGAACGAGTTAGAATGGTAAATTAGGGTTAAAATTTATTTTCATAACTTAATTATTACTGTAATGAAGTGATTTATTGGCTGAATTAAAAACCCCAAAGTAGCCAAAACCCTAATAGACCATAATTCATGTGTATGTTGCATGTTTTGTTGTTTTTCTGACCTAGTTTTATATGATAGATATAAAAAATTTAAATCAAACAAAATTATTTTAACATGTTTAATTGATGTTTGAGGCTTTAATTAAGAATGTTAATTAGGTATGATCATAATTAAAACGTTGAGAAATTTTATTGTGGTTTTTAAAAACATCATAGATTGTTTTTGTAAAAGACTAGTTTGATTATTACATGTTTTGTTTCAGTAAAACAAGGTTTTGATTGATTTAAAAAGGTAAAATCACTCTAGGTGAGAATTTTTTTTAATTTTAAAATATTTTTATGGTGTGTATTAATTATTTTAATAACACATAAATATTTTAGACATTATAGTAATTTTTAATGCAGAGTATATGCATTAATTTAGTTAATATGTGCTAAGTTGATTCTTGGGTGAATAATTAAGTGCTTTCACATGTATTTTGTGCATGTTTGACATATTTTATGTTTTTAATTTATGTTATTACATACTTCATGCAATTTTGATATTTATTTATTTTTTTATGTATTATTGAAATTGGTAAAACAGAAATTTTGCTTTAGTGTCCATATGCACAAAGGAAATCTAGCAAGTGTTAGGGTTTTTTTGGAGATGGTTCATTTAATGAGCCTATTGGGGCTTAGTCCAAGCCCGTCACAGGGTTTATCCTAGTTAACTATAAACACTATTTCCATTAAAAAGGCTTGGGTTAAATATAAATTCGAACTTTGTTTGATCCACGAATGATTATTTTCGTCTGTGTTTTGTTTGATGTGATGAATGATTTTGTATGGTGCATTCATGGGCCTAGGGTTTGTAATTTTAAATAGGGTATGCATGTCTCATAAGAATTATTGTAATTTTTTTTAAGTACTTAGTATAGTTTTATAAGAATGAAGATGACATGCCCATGACGAAAGGAATAAGAAGCCCACATCATTCCTATTATGTTTAAAGCCTGCCAAACTAGAGTGGAGAGCCCAAAACCTTCCGGAGTTAGAGCCCATAAACTTGAAGATCGACAAGGCTTATTAGGTTAGATCTTAGTTGTAGGATTTTTTACCAGTGTTTTTCACGTTTACTATTCTGCACGATATATAACTGCTATGCATGAATGATTGACAAAGCGTATGCCATGAAAGCCATAATTAAGTTGAATCCCTATAAAAATAGTAAGTCATAAATTTTCCTTCCCATTTCAAAACACGTCAAGTATCACGAACATTGGTAACAGACCTAGGTGAGGCCTCGAATACGCCCTTATTTCTTGGTGTACCGTGGGTTGTGAGTTCTGGTTAGACTTAATATGGAAATTTGATGATAGACCTAGGCAATATAAAATGGGCTTCGATGTTTAACACTTACACGTGTTAGCCCATTTGATCTAAGTGTCATGCACTAGACACGATGGGGTGTTTTTCTACCTAAGTAGCTTAACCTGTAGGTGTACAAGCTCAGCTTGACTAGGGCGTTGTTGCAAAAAGTGGATATTGGCCCGTTTGATTGCAAACGAACTATTTAAAGGGATATTAGTTTGAATCAAGGGATCTCTTAAAGACTTAAATAAAAGGTTGGCTTTGATTTTGCATGTTGAATAATGAAACTACCAAATAACTTGAATGCCTTGACACTACGATTGATTTTTGAAAAGGAATGCAATTGTAGTCCAGAAGAAAACTTATGAGACGAAGAAGAATGATTCCAATGAGGTCACATAACTTATGTTGGCCACTATAAGTCCCGAACTGCAAAAACATTTTGAGAATATGTAGGCATATGAGATCATGGTGAATTTGAAACTTATATTTCAAAAGCAGGCTTGGTCCGAGAGGTTTTCAATAAAAAATCTCTTGTCTCTTGTAAGATGACTTTAGGTACTTCGGTTAGTGCCCACGTACTAAAAATGAAAGGGTATCTCGATTCTCTTAAAATATTTGAAGTACAAGTTCCTAGAAAGTTGGCCACGAATTTGATTTTGAGATCATTACCTAAAATCAGTTTGTCATGAGCTACAATATGCAAGGAATGTCTAAATCGATAATGGAGCTACATAGATCACTAAGAACTTAAGAAGAAATCAAATTGCAAAAGACTAATCCAGTGCTTATGGTTCAAAAGGGGCATGCTAAGAAGAAGAAGAAATGAAATAAGAAGTCAAAATCCAAAGGTCCTAAGCCTATTGAGAGTGAAACTCAAGCTCTGCCTCCTTCTTCCAAGGCAAGCAAGCCAATGTTTTTAGAGGGTGAGAGCACTTACTTACATTACAACCAAATTGGTCATTAAAGGAAGAATTGCAAGCTCTTTAAGGAAGAAGAAAAGAATAATGGGACAAAGGCGTCAACTTTGGGCATTTAAATTTTTATGCGTAAAACTTTTCTACCACATTAGTACTCATGCTAGTTGTGGATGTTCTAACATTTGAAATATTCAGACATGTAGGTACAAAGAAATAAATTAAGGCTCAAATAAAGGGAGGATGAACCTTTTCTCAAAGGTCAAGAAGTATATTGTCTCTTGTTAGTCGTCTCCCTTCTTAGACTTTAGATTTTTAGATATGAATAAAGTTTGATGTTGTCTTTTGATAAAAATTGTTACATTTTTCATTTCTTTCTGGATGTTTTGGAATTTTGATTTTCCTTAAATTAATGCAAGTTTTTCCATTATATCCTTGTTTGTCTAAATAAGATCTAAATCGACTATAACTTAAACACATTCTTAGAAATCTTTGAAATGATCATTTAAAGACGTGAAACTAAACATAAGACTTCTCTTAGAAGTATTTATGAGCTAAGTTTCATATAAAAGATAATCATTTAAGGTTGTCATCTTCAATACAAAGAATAATATGTATCATTACTTCTTTTAGAAGTGTTTGACACATACACGAGTTTTCTTAGAATTAAAGATGAGTAACTAAGTCAAATTAATTTGAAAATTATTGTATATAATTATGTATGCCAAATATCTAAGTGCATTTACCTAAGATATAGAACTAAGTGTTGACTATTCTAAAAATGTAGTCTAAACCTTATAAATCATCAATCTTGGAACATTTTTAATCGATTTATGTATCTATAAGATGAAATGGATTATGTGGTATAATTTTTTATAAGTCAAACTGTCTTCCTAAATTGAAACTGGCTAATTGCACTAAAAGGCTTTTATTGTATAC
>CANYCX010995869.1:0-18701 GCA_948193385.1 Breynia disticha f. nivosa | reverse complement strand
AAAAAAAAAACAGAGAATCCCATAATAGGATTCCCAGCTTTGCTATAACCTCTAATCATTGCACTCCACACAGCATTTGGTTTCTGAAATTGAGTGAAAAGCACAGTTTGTATCACCATAATTAGAAATTGCAGAAAATGCTAATACACGACTAAAAGGGAAAGTATGAGTGAGGTTTTAGTGATGTGGACTTGAATTTGCTTCAATAATCTCTTCATGCATAAAAATCCTTCTTCTCTCTCTCTTTTTTTTTAATCTTTCCAAAAGGTAATTAATTAAAAAAGTAGAGTCTTATTAACCAGTTTGGTGCAGATCTTGAACCATTTCCCTATAAAGTAAAAACTTTTTACCAATTACCTTTATGTTTTTTCTTTTCATGAAAAATCGTAAGAAAAAGTGACATTTTTTCTTCTGATGGAGAATAATAAGAGAGTGGATAAATCAAAGTGAACGTAGTCTTCATTCGTGTAATGTAATCACTCTCTTTCACTCGCTCTCTCTGATTTCCACCTCCACTTACTACTCAACAATTCAAAAAGATTAAACCTTTTTCTTTCATGCATAGTTTTTTTTTGGCTCCTGAATATTATCGTCTTTGAAGCTCATCGATATAATTTCAAGGTAACTTCTTCTCTTCTTTAGATTCTAAGTTTCTACTACTTTCTGCTAGTTGTTTCGATTTCTCTGTTATTGGTTTCGTGTAATGACTTTCAGCTTTTCTTTTCTTGACGTTCAATTTGCTTGAAATTTAGGGTTTGATTTGTGAGCTTGTAGCTTTGTATTTGGGTTTAATTTGTCAAGTGCCATTGTTGAATATTTTCTCTTCAAGTTTTGATCGTTGTTGGATTTTTACTATTTGGGCCATGCACAGCTTTATAATTAGAATTTTTTTTTTTGCTTTGATAGTTTAGTTCATATTGTTACTGCGTTATGTAAAATTCAGGCTGTATATCCTTCAATAACAATTCTCCTAAATGCGGTTTGTTGAGTGATTATGTAATTTTGGGTTTGGATTCAGAAAATAAAGAAGCTACATTTCTGTAGATTAAATAAATATTTAAGGCGGTAGTATTCATGTATGTATTGTCACATTCAATTCTATGGCATGCATTGGATAAACAAGAACTTCCATGCATGATTGTTGTGAAGTAGCCTTGTGAATTCTTTCCTCTTCATGCTTTTGAATGTCAAAAATTGGAGATAAGACGAGACGTATCAGTGTCTGATAACCCTTGTCAGGTTAATATATATTGAGGCAATAAACTCATATAATCAAACTGGAAGAATTTTACTTTTTAGGAAGGAAGGGAGAAATGATTGTGGTCCAATTAGACATGAACTTTAGTTGGTAGGACTCTTTTGGATGCTGTAGAAGTGGAGTATTATGTAGGGGACTGAAATTGGTCAATGGTTCTGAAAATGTGGAGCAAGAAGAAGGATTTGATCCCATTTTGGCATCAATGGTGGTAAATTGTTATTTATATTTTATGTGTCCATATTTAAGATGCACGGGATCTATAATCATTTTTTTGCCGCCATGAGATTTCTCTAAAGGGAAAATATTTAGGTTCAAGTGGGTGTTATCATCCGTCTTTCTACTTGTCTTTGTTGAATTTGAGTTGCAGCATGTTCATTGCTTTCGATGTTGAAGCTCAGGGACTTTTGAACTGTACATTCTTATTTTATTGTTTCAGCGGATTTAGAATTCACATCATGACGAGGCATGTTAAGGAAGAAACATCATTTTCTGATGAAGTAAGAATGCAATTCATTTAATAGATTGCTTTAAAGTTTGTTTTATCTTTCCAGTTGTGCTCACAGTTTTCCATTTATGTTTAGTATATTTACTTCCATCTTCAGTCTATTTGATAAAAATTTCTAAATCCATGAGCTTACCAAGACTGCATATGTGTATTGATGAGTCTTTTCTCACTGTGTGTGTATTACTGAACTTTGGGTGCATGAGCAGGTTAGTGATTTAACTTCAGCTGTGAAAGAGTTGCATGGACTTAGCTCTCAGGAGTTTAATAAATTATTGCGGGACTCCGAAAATTTCACTATTCAGTTTCAAAATGAAACGGGTTCAACAATGAAGGTAAAACAAATGAAGCCCAAATGGTTTATTTTCCTAGGAATCCAACCTTCTAATGCTTAAAATGTGTCATCTTTTCAGATTGATGTGGAAAAACTGGCAGGCTTCCTTCCTATGCACCTTATTGCTGTGCTTGTATCATCGGAGAGAGATGAATCGCTGCTAAGATATTTGTTATGTGGCATTCGACTTCTGCATTCCTTGTGTGACCTAGCCCCTAAGCAAAGTAAACTCGAGCAGGTGTGATAAATTGAAAGTTTCGGTTTGTTCTTTCATTTGTCTTTCTTGTTTGAACATTCACGTCATGAGGATTTGGAAGATGCATGGGAGAAAAGTGACAGCTGGTTTCAATGATTATACAGGTTTTGCTTGATGATTTTAAAGTTTCAGAACAGCTTCTGGATCTTGTTTTCTATGTACTGATTGTTCTTAGTGGTTATAGACAGGTATCATGAAATCATTTCCTTTGACGTTTTACTTCAGGTGCAATATTTTGTAACCAGGATTTTTTTTTGTACAATGTAGGAGAACCATTATTTTAGTTCTGTATCCCTTGTGCATTCATCACTGGTAGCTTGCAGTCTCTACCTATTGACAGGATGTATATCTTCAATGTGGCAAGATCTTGCCCAAGTGTTGCTTGCGCACCCTAAGGTCATTTCCCTTGTCTAACATTTTTATGTGTAAGTTTTTTAGATGAAAGGGTTAGATCTTAGTTATACAATATTTTATCTGAGTTTTTTTTCCCCTTGACTTCACTCTTTTATCAGTTGGTTAAATTTCTTACTCTCGTTTCTTCTTCTTTCATCTTCACAAGACTTTTTGATACCTTTATAGCTAAAAGAGAACTTTCTAATTATGTGCTTTCTGTTATAGGTTGACTTATTTATGGATGCAGCTTTCGGTGCTGTTCATGTTTCTGTTCGGTCACTTCAGGTGAAGCTGTGTGCTCCAAATTCAGATCTTCACTCAAGAACTAGTCCAACGGCGGAGCAAATAATTAATTATCACTGTCAACAGTGTGAGGCTTCTTTGCAGTTTCTTCAATCATTGTGCCAACAGAAGATTTTCCGGGAGCGTTTGCTGAGGAACAAGGTTTGCTCCTCTATCCACATTATCTGGCATAATATTTTATGCCATGGGCTCTCAGCTTTATTTTTTATGTCAAGATTTTCGGTTGGAACGGGGATCTATTGGTTTTGAAGAAGGAAAAGAGTTGAAATATAAATGTCTAAGGTTATGTAGCCCTACTTGGTGGGTTAAGCGCAAAAATAATAGTAGATATCACAAAGTCTAATAATTTGTGTACATTATTTGTTACCATGATTGTGACAGTGACTTGGATTTTATAAGCTTTTGTTGACATATTAGCTGTAGAGCATTTTTTTTATTAAGCTGATACCTTAGTACATATCGGGCTTATATGCCATGATAGGAACTATGTGGAAAAGGTGGAGTTCTTTCTCTGGCCCAGACAATTTTGAAGTTAAATATATCACCAATTTTGATGGAATCTTCCACGGTGTTTCCTGCTGTTTCTCGGCTGAAAGCTAAAGTACTATCAATTGTAAGTCCTGTTACTGGGTTTGTGATTATGTAACTTCTTATTGTCTTAAACATGTAACGGATTTGTTTTTGACATTTTCATCGATATCATCATATGCAGTTATTGCATCTGTGTGAAGCAGAGAGCACTTCCTACTTAGATGAGGTTGCGAGCTGCCCTCAAACCTTTGATTTGGCAAAATCTGTTGCACTGGAGGTTAGATTTTGATTGCTATGCACTGTACCTCTGTACTTTTTTTTTCTGCTTATATAATGAGGCAATAGTGAATCCGCCTTTTTATTTACTCTGAATGGATGAAACAAATTTATTTTCATTGAATATTAGTTCTCTTAGTGAGGCAATGAAATCTGCATGTGCTTGCACCGAAAATAGCTGTTCTTTTGTGTCTCTTTTTTGTCCAGATACTTTGTCAACGTAATCTGGCACAGAGCTCAAATGAGTTGCGTTTTTTATGAATAGGCTACTAAAAAATTTAAATGCTGTGCTCTTGATTGGTGGTTTAAAACTTGTTCACTTTTTTTTCTTTGCTTCGCCTTGCAATTTGGGATATGTACTTAATTGCCAAGCTGTGTTTTTATTTGTATATTCACCATTAATGTAGGTTCTTGACTTGTTGAAATCTGCACTCGGTAAAGATCCTCATTTTAGTGCCTGTTCTGAAAGAAATGTTCCCACAGGTCTTCTACGACTTAATGCAATGCGTCTAGCTGATATCTTCTCAGATGATTCAAATTTCCGATCCTACATAACAACGTGCTTTGTAAGCTACCACCATATTTTATCTGCTGATTTCTGGCATGGATCTTTTTAATTGTTTCAGTGACGTCTTGAAATGTAGTAGAATAATTTTAAGAGGGGAAACAAAATTTCCTTTTAACAATAAACTATGCAATTTGTACTATAATGGGGCAGTTATTTGAATATTTGAAAATTTTTACATTGTCGAGATGTACATTGGTTATTTCAGGATTACCTTCTAGGGCCTGTACAACCTCACATATATCCTTCAATTTGAAGTATTTATCTGAAACACTCATGACTGTTCTTTAACCCTTAAACCTCAATATGTTCCACAGACCAAAGTTTTGACAGCAATATTTTCACTCCCTTACGGAGATTTTGTATCCATTTGGTGTTCCTCTGAATTTCCACCGAGGGAAGAAGATGCTATTTTGGAGTATGATGCTTTTGCAGCTGCTGGATGGGCTTTGGACACAATTTCATCATCAACCTTATCAAATGCAACAAATTTAGAGATTACTTTAATCCCCAGTAATATGCCTCAAGCTAGCTACACACATCAGAGAACTTCATTATTTGTTAAAGTAATTGCCAACCTCCACTGTTTTGTGCCAAATATCTGTGAAGGTCATTTTTCTTGTCACGATCTTGTTAATGTCTCACTGTATAGATATGTTCGACTGATGTATATATTATGTAATTTCTTGTTTTGATTCTCATTTACAGAGCAGGAAAGGAATTTTTTCCTTCACAAATTCCTTGAGTGCATGCAGCTGGATCCATCGCAGTCACTGCCAGGATTTCGCTTCACTTCTGGTGCTCTAAAAGCAGTCACTGTTTGCAGGAACCTTTGTATGTATTACTTGTAGTTTTCTTAGTGGATGGACTACGAAAGTTGTTGCTTATGATGAACATCTTTCTGTAGGTTCACTGTTAAGCCATGCTGAATCACTAGTTCCCAACTTTTTGAATGAGGAGGATGTGCAACTATTAAGGTGATTCTTCTTTCAAGCTATATTGGGTCTATTAGTTTTCTTTTTGTGGGATGTCGTGTTATTTTTAACCATGAGATAACATTTTGAAATCAGACCAACTTATTGCATTGTGTTTAAAATGATATGGACCAGCCTTAGTTGTGGATCATTATGTTTGCTCTGTAATGAAATTGTAAACTCTTTGCAGTTTACAAAGTGATTACTAAAGGAGCGTGTAGCATTGATCATTTAAACTTATTGCATCCAATTCATCTATCACACAAAATCAATTCATATTTGACTTGGAAATTTAAGGAAGTCTTATGTCGTGTGATAAGTAATGTTGCTAGATAGGTTTTTTTATGCTTATAAACTTTGGTGGCAGCGTTGATGCTTCAGCTTTAGAAGAACCTTTTTTAAAAATGATTGGTGAATTCTAGAATTTGCTTTGTCGTCATTTGGCTTTCGTATTAAAATTTTCAGTGTGTTTTGGCATCAACCTGGAACTTCAAATTTTATCAGTTCATAAATATAATGCATACATAATGCTTTAAAATGTGTTCTGTTCAACTTTAAAATGATGAGTAATATGTTGAGAATATTTCTTTCTTTAGGGTATTTTTCAACCAGCTACAATCAATGATCAATCCTACTGAGTATGCAGAAAATCAGGATCAAGTAAATTCAGTACTTATAGTTTATTAATTTCAAATAACCATAATTTTGATTTTTGTTTTAATTCATTGATATTACTGCGGAGCAAATTCAGGAAATCAAATTTGAGAAATCAGTATCATTGGACAAGTTCTCAAAACTCAACATCAAAGAGCATCTTCAGGTGATTACTGAAAACGACAATACATCAAAGATCATTGCATCAGCTGGGTTGTTTGATAACTTTACAAAGATTTTGAACTTTTTTCTAACTGAATTGTTGGAATACTTAAGTATTAACTTGCTACAACCAATTTCTGACCTTATTTTTTTCCTTCTACAGGAGGCTCAAAGTATTGGGAGGGGTTCATCTCCTATACTGGGGAAGACCCCTTCAAGTTTCGATAACAGAATTGTTAACCAAAAAGAGGAAATATCAGAGAATTCTTCTTTCCATAATGAAGAGCAGCTTAATATCAGACACAATATAATGAATAGAGGGGAAACTGGATTCGGGGAAGATAAAGACAAGCCTGGTCTGAGCACGCCTACTTTTTTCAGGGATGTTGATAGAGATGTTCAGAATGTTGAGACGAGTTGTTCGGACACAAGCTCTACGAGACGAAAGAGACTTGGTCAAATGGGGAATGGGGAACTCTTAAAATCAAACAAGGATGTCAAAGAAAGTGGTCTTACAGGAGTTCAAGAGAACGAAAAAGTTGAAACTGTTCAATTGGAAGAAAAGCAACCTAGAAAACGGAAGCGAACTATAATGAATGACTATCAGATGTCTCTTATCGAGAATGCCTTGCTGGATGAACCTGAAATGCAGAGAAATGCAGCTGCTTTACAGTCCTGGGCTGATAAATTGAGTCACCATGTATGATAAAACACTTGCATGATTTATATCTTTAAGCTATCTATCTTCATTAATAGATACAGAAAAGGCGGCCTAAGATGCATCTATTTTTGTTTTTCAGGGTTCTGAAGTTACATCATCACAGCTGAAAAATTGGTGAGGAAGTCTATCTGTAGAAATAATATTGTTTATGTGAAGTGCTTCACTTTTATTCACTGTGGTTTTGCAAGGAGACAACTTTTGCATGTTGATAATTAATGCCTTTGGCTTGATCATTCTACAGGCTTAATAATCGAAAAGCAAGGCTAGCTCGTGCAGGTAAGGACGCTCGCGCTCCTATGGAGGTTGACAATGCCAATTCACAAAAGCTAGGTGGGTTAGCAATTCGGCAGTCACGCGACTCATCTGAGAGTCCTGGTGAAGACAATGACCCTAGTTCCAGGGGTCGGCACAGCACTCCAACAACAGGTGGCGGTGAAAACGCAGAGGCTGCCTTGGCGCAACCGGGTGGTCATGCCGCAGAAAGCGGTCAGTTCAAGACGGGACAGAATGTCGTGCTATTAGGTGGGCAAGGGGAAGAGATTGGAGTGGGGACAGTATATCAGTCCCAAGGTAAATGGCAAGGGAAGAGCCTGGAGGAAACCAAAACATATGTTGTTGATGTTACCGAGGTCAAAGCTGACAGATGGATGGAACTTCCATACCCATCTGAAGCCACTGGATTCTCATTTAGCGATGCTGAATCGAAGTTAGGAAGAATGAGAGTTTTGTGGGATTCAAATAAACTGTTACGTTTACTTCATTGAAAATTTTGCTTACGATATTACTTGGTAGAGGCAAATCACCATTTTAGATTGAATTTGGCTCCTATTCACAGGCTTCCTCTAGGTTTCAAACAAGCTAGTTCCACTTATTGCGAAAAAACCCTGCATCTTGAAGTACTGTAATTACAACTGAACACAAGAACTATGACACCGACTTCAATGTCTTTCGAAATTTAAAAGATCTGGTTAAATTAACTGAAAACCTCTATGACTTATCGTTTATTACATTGCAAAAATCAATGAACTTTTTTCCCTATAACTTATCCACAACAGCTTGCTAAGTTTACATATGTTACACGGATCGGTTTACAGTGAAATCTCCACAATTCTCAACCTGTGTACAATACACGAGGCTTCACAGTCTGCAACTTCTATGTTGGAAGTATGCCTGATTGCCTTGTGGCTCAAACCCTTCTGGTAATATGGCGACAGTTGCAACAAAAATTTCATGAATTCGTGAATTTTAGCACTGCTTCATATGTAAGCGAGGGAGCTCCTGTCAAGTTCAGGTTGAGGCCGACCGCGTGTTGGAGTAGGCGGTCTTTGGATATTTAGCTCCTGCATTACACCAGAAAAAACGCATAGAAAAAAGGTTCAAGCCTGTCGAAGTTTGAGGTTTCCTCAGGATTGATAGAGACCAAGAAGTATTTAGTTACCTGCATCCATGTATCATCCATGACTCGTTCGGGCGAAGTTTCTGGCGACTGAAGGGGCGGTGGCAAAGGATGAATCAATTTTGGAACCACCACCAAACCCCTGCCAACTACCAGTATAGCTCCGGCATTGTTCGCGGTTCCTAGATTGATAAAAAGATTTAAGTTCAAGTATGAGACAGCAGAAAGAAAAACTTGAGTCTGTTTTGACTTACCGCAATAGTTTGTTGCTGAAAAAAGAGTAATTAATTGTCCCTGAGCAAATCTTTCAAACCCATCCATAACACATTCGTGTGCTCTAATAATTAGCTGTAACTTATTCTTCTTACAAAAATCTGTCACTCGATCAGGCTGCAATGCACAATTATGGTAGTAAAAAACAAATGAAAAGGCTACAATATCATAAAAAGCTCAACAAGAAACAAAGAAACTTTCGTTTCTATTTAATGCAAAAGAAAACACATTCAAATTCCGGAAATCAGGCATAAAATGGAATAGTAAAGAGAATCCGAAATAAAACAGGTAGGGTGGCATGCATACCCCAAATGTGACCAGACCAGGACCTCTAGCATTTGGTCTCAAACCCTCTATGCTATCATTTTCTGTGGGATCAGACCTGTACAAAAATTAGAAGATGATTCAATATATATAATTCAATCATGGTTAATTTAGAAAAATATAAATCAAAATGCAGAATATACCAAAGAAGATCCATCAGAATTATAGAACCAGCATCCATTGTTATTGGCCTCTCAAGCTTTTCTATCTGTTCTACTGAATGAATGGATCTCCCTATGCCACCGTGCATACAAATGATTTTTTTCTCAATAAGAGCGGCCAGTGGAAGATAGTTGAAAAGTTGATTGAATCGCGTCCATGCCCATATTCCATCGCTCTCTCCCTGAAAATAAACTAGTTATCAGCATGCTCAAAGCTGAAAACAATTGAACTGACTAAACAGCAAATGTTCCAAACCATTCTCTCAATGCACTCGATACGGAAACCAAATAGTGCATTTATGTCTGCAGCTTCGTGGTTGCCTCGTATAAGATGAACATTCTCAGGATATTCAATCTGCATAATCATCATAAATGCACCAGGTCACATATCAGAATAGTGCTAGTCATTGAACTCCAGATATTTCAAGCTAGAATTCATTCAGCTACTGTGTTTTACCTTAAGAGCAAGAAGCAAGGTTATAGTCTCCAAACTATGTTGTCCTCGGTCAACATAATCTCCCAAAAACAGATAGTCAATATATCTGAAAATTAAACATTCCAGGGAAAGAAAGAACATGCTTTAAGATTGATCTTCATACTATAAAAGTATAAAAAATCACTGATTGAATGAATAACTCTTATTTAACACAGACTAGACCTGAAAAACTATAGCCCAAACATTTGGCCTAAGAATATGGAAACGCAACAAGAAAAATAGAAATTGGATCTGATTGTCAGAAGACAATGGCAGAACCCAACAAGAACAACCAGAAATTTCCATTAAGTGATTTTTGTCCTCTGTGACACACATAACATTTCTTCTTTCTACATGGATGAAATTTGAGTTCATTACTAGTACTTATAACTCAACAACACTTGATTTTGTTTCCACTGAATTTAAAGGACAAAAAATGATTACTCACGTAATATCTCCAGCAGTGGAAGGAAATCCATATTCATCAAATAGGCGCATCAAGTCACCAAACTGTCCATGGAGATCGCCAAAGACTTTAACAGGGGCTTTCAACTGAAGAACAGTGGGTTCGTGCATGAAAATCTGTTCAGCAGCATAACAGAGCTCGCCAACTTCATAAGAATCCAGGAAAAACCTCCTATTTGCAGGAGCCTTCCAGTTCCGAGGTCTAAGCAAAGTAGAAATTATCTGCATGACAACACATAATTGTGAACATTCCTCAACTCACAAGAGGAAAAACAAGTCATAAATTTGCATCAACTTGCCTTCTTGTGCAATCCCTGGGGAGACTTTTGCCGGGTAAATTTTTTGGCTGGATATGAAGGGTCATTACTCATAGGAACCATTCGTCTGCTTTCATTTTCAAACTGATCCAACGACAGCTGTCTCACCATTCCACCCAGGTTTCCAACAGCCTCTTTCGCAACAACAACCTGTAATAATCACATGTATATGAAAATGCAGCACTAAAATTATTGTCTCAATCACATATTTCAGAGAGTGAACGGAACATACAGCTCTAGGATGAAGTCGGACATCAGCCTCAGCATCACTGCCATCAGAAGTTGCATCAGTAGCATGGGAGTTATCGTCAGAGACAGATGTTTCTTCAGCAGAATTGGCAGATGCTGCCTGGGCAGCTTGCCAAACAGCATTAGCTGCTTCAGCTTCAGCCGCGGAAGCCTCCCTCAGTTTCTCCATAGAACTTTTGCTAGCAAGAGGAATACAAATCAGAAACATTTCTCAGAAATAAAGAATAATTCCCATGGATCAGTGCACAGTAAAAAGGAAAGAAATTCTAACAACCTGTCTGGCTTGTCATCTGAAGCAGAGAACGGCCCATAAGAATTTAAACCAGAATCATTAAATCGAGGACTAGTCACTATTGAGGCTCTCTCAGATGTCAATACAGGAGAATCAATGTCCGTTTGATATGGAGAATTCTCAGCAACCAGAAAATCATCCAGCATTACTTCTGCTTAGAACAAGGAAGTTAGTTGCAGATAATCCATATGCTCGTTCCCCTCTCTACATTATCCCATCCTTATACATAAGTACAAATAATGCAATGATGGAGATCTAGGATGACATGCTCATGGAAGGAGAAGAGAAAGATCTTCGACAAAAAATGGCAAACTCCTCCATGCTTGTAAATTCAATTATATTTACCACAATAGCCAAAATGCTGAACACTGTACAGCAAAAGGAACATTTAAATAAATCTATGCTAACAATCTTACCTCCTTTTAGACCACCATGCACGTATATTCGAACACCAACAGATGCAGACGCATGCCGGCAGCGTCGCATTAGGTCCAAAGAAGGATCGTATTCCGCATGTCCTTTACTAGGTTTTGATGAAGTCACGAGGCCATTTCTATCTAACCATACACCAGCAGCAGTGTCCAACACTAACCAATGGTGAAAACAATGAGATTTTTGCACTCCGCTTTCAGTAAATCAGATGGAAAATAAATAAACATTACCTGCACTAGCTGCTTCACCTTCTACTGAACGCCCTCCCCTGAGAACACCACCAGTAACATGCAGGCGTGCGCCAACAAAAACCTTATCACAAAGTTACAAAAAGAACACGATTATAAAGACATCAATATTCTGGTCAACATGGACTGATGATGTCAACGAATTTAAATCGCACTCGCATCTATTAAATTGAAGTGTACTATGCAATGCATCTAACTTAACAGAGCTTAGGAAAAAAAAATTATGATTGAGAGCTTACCGCAGCATGCTGATACCTAGGGGAAGGAGATACACCAGGTGCAAGAGTCCACTCCCACTGACCATTTCTATGCATTAGAAGCCCATAAGCATCTCCAAGTGCCTATTCAAACAATCGCACAATGAGAAACATAAATGAAAAAGATACTAGCATGTTATTGCTGAAAAAAGGAAGTTAGGATTTTCTTCCTTTTTTTGACCTTTTTATGGACAAACAATATCTACAGAATGCATAGCCAGTGTTCTCGAAACGCAAAATAATTAAGTATTACAGCTCTGCTGGAAAAGTTTGACACAACATACCGCACCAGACGAATCCCTTCCACCACAAAGTAGAAACATGCCATCGGAACGAGCACTAGCTGTTGCATACCTACAGAGTAATAATTTACAATCATACGTACAAGATACATTGCCTGATAAACAAAAGGCAAAAGTTACACGAAAGAAAACTTACATTCTGGCAGAAGGTCGATCACCATCAGGATTAAGTCTCTGCCATACATAAGGTTTTTGTGCTGTATCCAGTGCCCAGGCATCTGATAGAGCTCGTTTCCCTAAACAGAAAAGATATCATTGTATTCTTCCACAAATGGAAAAAGAATAAATAACTAAAGCAATGCCCTTAATTTCTACTTCTTGCAATCACTTGCATCTCCTATTGCCCACTGCAATAAAAAATCTACGGCCAACTAATACTGAAATGACTCAAGACATTACCCTACATCAATCTTGCTATAAACAACCATCACTCTCCAGAATCAACACAAAAAAATTGAGCATCTAATGCCCCATTCAAAATATATAGAGCAGAAACACAACTCGAATTTTTTACTTACATAAGTGCACAAATAAATCAAATTGAGCAATCTAAAATGACGATAAAATTTAAGATGAAATCGGGAGAAGATATTCTTACCATCATTGCCACTAACAGTAACAAGATAACGCTGGGCAATTAAATCCATAACATGACCATATCGAGGCCCAGGGCCTTGTCCTTGCACGACCACTCTATATACATAATAAACAATAAAAAAAAGACATTCATTGAACAGTTTTCAAGATGACTGTAAAGAAACCAGAGAAGAGATAAATAACCAGCCACGAGAATAGAAACCAACCTATGCCACTTGAATTTGTCATTGCTCAAATCAAGAACAAAGAGATCGTCAGTGGAATGCCCGGCAGGACCTATCCCACCCTATAAACCAACCCATATTAGGGAACATAACAGTTAAGATCAACAGAAAGAGAAATTTTCTTAAAATTGCAATATAAATCACCTGAAAAACAACCATAGTGCCAACAGCAGCTGCGGCGTGCGCAGCCCTCGGAGAAGGTGGGTCTCCCGCGGGTCTTAGTCTAGTTATAAAACAAAAGAGCGAGAAATTACAACTTGATTCAACTCTTTACAATCGAAGAAAGACCCAATTAAAAGAAAAGAACTTGTAATTACTACCAATTCCAACTCACTTCAATCATAGAAACACGCATGTAGAAGCAAAAAAACTACCAGCACAATCAAATCCAGCTCACTTCAATCAAAATAGAACTACTAGTAATTACAATTAAGTTCAACTCACTTTAATCAAACACAATCAAAAGAAAGACTAGTCATAACGTTAAATTCAACACACTTGAATCAAACAAAAACACAAGTAAAAGAAAAAACCAGTAACTACAATCAAATTGAACTCACAGCAATTAAATAAAAATACAACTAAAAGAAAATATCAACTAATTACAGTCAAATCTAAATCACTTCAATCATAACTATAAAAACAACTCACTTAAATCAAATCAAAAATACAAATTAACTAAAAAAAGTACTAATCACAACCAAATCCAACTGAAATCAATCAGACAAAAGCAAAACTAAAAAGAACTCCAAAAAAAAACACACAAACCTGGTCCATTTCCTAGTTAGAACATCATAAGAATGAACAGAATTGGTAACACCGGCCAATCCTACACAAAACCAACCAAAACCCACATCAAATAACCTCATCAAATCCCAACTTTACAGCAAAACCACCAACATTACACCAAAAGAAAGCACTCACTGATCCCAGGAGCAGCTGAAGAAGGACCGCCTTCAATAGCGGTGGCGCCGCCAAAAAGAATGAGGCGAGGGCCGTGAGTTTTGGTGGCGGCGACGGCGGTCAAAGTGTGAGCACATCGTGGACCCGGAGAGTCCTCATCGGAGTCCCAATAAGTCTCCAGAGGTCTGTAGATTGGTGCCGGGTGTAACCACGGTTTCGAACCCATTTTGAAAACCCAACCGAATTGAAGTATGCAAGCCGGTTTTTAAAGCAAATAAATATGCAAAAGTCGAATGCTTAGTGATGATTAAGCCGATGCCTAATCATCAGCTGCAAAGATAGAGAAGTTAACGTCAAAGATTTGAGGAGGAGAAGAAAAGAGGTGGGGGCGGGGGTTAATGGGTTGGATTTAAGGAGTTTGGTTTAAATGAAGGTGTTGTTGAGTTGTGCTTTGTAATAAAAATGGATTAAAAACGTTAGGACAACATTTGCTGTTGTCTATAAAACTTAAAAAACAATAAAGGTTTGTATTTTAAGGTAATTTACAGACACACTCGATTTGTCTGATTATTACCAGTAAATGGATTAGAAATGAGAAGTTGAAATTTAGATTAGGAGTCGGAAGTGAAGATATTGTGTGTTCAGTTAGGATTTGAGGTTGGAATGTAATGGAGTCAACGTCAAGACCCCCAAAGCCACCATCTTTCTCATTTTCAACACAGTTGTCAAACCCGTGCAAAAAGGAAGTTACCCGTAACCCTGTTATGGGATGAGAGAATAACTCAAGAAGGGTATATGCGTAATTTGGGAAGAATAACGGCGTTCTAGTGGTTACGTTACTGGCGTGAACATGGGGTGTACTTGTTGGTTAAACAACGAAACAGAAGGCTTGTTGTTAACGGCAACAAAATTATAGGAGCTGCCCCTATTGGGCGGGCATTCACGGAATGCCATACGTAGGGTTGACCTAAATGACCAAAATATTACTTTCTTTTTTAGTTTTTTATTAAATAATCATAATAATTAACATTAAAAATATCTGCAATAAATATAGCATTACTTGTTTTGAAAAATTAAAATCACTTTTTTAAATAAAGAATGACACATATAGTGAAGTTGTTTTTAAAAAAAATTAATAGTAAAAAAAAATAAATTAGACATTGTATATTATGGAAATAGTCAAATTTGTATATTTGCATATATTTACAAATATGAACTTATAAGTTTGAACTTATATAAACTTACAAATATGAACGAATAAGAACTTACAAATCTTGTATATAACGTATTTGAATTTAAAAATTTAAAACAAGTTACATATGTGAAAATATTATAAATATAAAGTGTTATAAATTTGAAACAACTAACAAATATAAACATGTGAGCTTATAAATTTAAAATATAAGCTTATTTTTTTACAATATATAAACTTACAAATGTGATCATATATGAAATTACAAATATAGTCATTGTCATATACTCGCACACTTTATTGTTATTATGTTAGTGAGTTCGATAAAAGAAGATAGGTCTCTTCTGTACCCAACGCGGATACAGCCCTTTCTTTGGTGATGAAGTGGTCATTGGATTAGTCTCCTTCAAAGGCTTAAATCAACAGTCAAGATTTATCAAAACCTCTGCACTCAGAATTAGGCAAAGCCGGCAGAAGAAAACAATCTGCCACCTTCCGTAAGCCATTCAAATTTTCCACAACCAAATTCACCATCAAACTAAGTCAAATGAAAAATATTACTACCACCATCCTAATATGTCATCACCTACCATTACGTAGTAATCGTTCCTGGGTATTACCTGCACAAAACAGGTACTTCTGAGAACCAAAGAAACTTTATTGCTGTTGACTTTTTTTACATCTTTTTCATCTCCAATCACTGTGTCTGCATTAAAATTCTTTGTATAGTCAACTTTACATTTCATGACTTCAACGCTCGGATAGCCTATGACCTGATCTTTCTTTGAAAATGACCATCCTGATATGTTTGATGAGTTCTCGAAACCCAGCTTCCAGTATCTTTCCGTAATGTGGGATAGTGATGGAGAGTTGAACTCTGCGTTTTACAAATGGTAAAATAAAAGGTAAAGTCACTCACAACCACATTAATCAGGGACATGGGTTTGGGAACTTCACGTGGATCTTGTTGATTTCCGAAATTACTTCAGGCGCAAGCTCAACCTTGCATGCACTGACAACTTCATGGAGTTGCCATAAACGAGTAGCTCCAAATATAGCACTTGCAACAAGAGGATGTCTCAAAACAAAGGCTGCATATTGAATGCAGAAAAGAACAAAATGACGTTGAAAATGATTAGACAACAATATAAAAGGAAAGGAAGCGTAGAGGAAATTGTAATACGCCACAAACTTCAAAATTCATTCAATGATCAAGCTTTCTAAACCTCCAAAGAAATAACTTGTTGACAAAATGCAGAAAGGATCATGATAGATCATTCGAACAAAACACGAGGGAGAGTGCATTCACTCGTTTCATTGAATATTCATCAAGGAGCTTAAAATCACTATCACAACAGCGATCATATATTTATTAATCAAGCAGTTGCAACTTGGAAAATTGATGCTACTTGGCACAAGCAATATACATTTTAGTAAAATAATTGAAAGGAAGGGCAAGAGAACATACCAATAGCAAGGTGGACTGGATTAATACCGTAATTTTTGGCAATGTCAACGTATTCCTGTAACAATAAAGGTCCTGTGATTAGCAGATTAAAAGGGATATACATTAACGTTTTAATGCAAATTAGTTTCCCGTGTACAATACTGGAATTCGTGATAGCAAAGAGTATATGCGGGTAATTTTCCTTTTCCTTTTCATCAGAATTATATCTTAAACTGCTGTGTTGTGTTACCAGTCTACACTCCCAAGTTCACATATTGCAAATTATTTCAAGAACTTGGGTAATCAACAAAGTTCGAAAATGCATAAAAAATAATTACCATTGCAGCTGCTTTTAAAGTGCTTTTAGACAAGTTATATCTTGACTCCCCTTCCATATACTTCCCTACGTGGACAAAAAGAAAACAAAACCATTGGAAAACCATGAGTTTAAACATGAAAACAGAAGAAAATAAAAATTATCAACCTTTAAAAAGATTCAAGCGAGCATTCGCTGGACCACGATCAGCAGAAAAATACTTCCCAGAAAGAATGCCCATCGCCAGAGGGCTGTAGGCCAATAAACTAATCCTGAAGGAATTTAGTAACAAAACAAAGGATGAACTTAATAAAAGTTGAGGAGAGAAACAAAGCAGCGAAGCACCAACATAGAATACCTAGAGAGTTCTACTTTAGGAACCTCTATCATAATCCAATATTGGCCCACTCCCTAAACAATTTAAAACTCGAGAACAAAACACAAGATGCCTTTCATTCTTATTACAAGATATAAACACAAAACTGAATTGCCAATATCCTTAACCAACACAAATGAACCACAAAGCAACGATGCAGAAAAGGACTTAAGACATGATCATGATGGAATCGGGTTAAACAGACACTTTAGCATAATATTAAAAAAAAAAAAGGATAAAATAAGACACACCCTTCATGATGACAGCACTCCGCTAATCCAGAATCAAAGGTTCGATTAAGCAAGCTGTACGAATTCTAAAATCAAGACAATAACACAGATATTAGCCTTGGTACATATAAAAGGCATTTCTTTAAGGATTTACATGATTCAGGAACATGAGTTAAGTGAAGTGTTTGAACAACTAAAAGAACAGAAATAACTGTCAGTACCACCTGAACGGAGACAATTTTTGGATAATGGGCAACTCTTTGAGAAGTATGAAGAAACTGCATAACACCATAAGCAGTTTCATTGCTAACCCCAACATATCTGATCTGAAAAGAGAAAATTCCACGTCACTCATCTCATATCAGTGAAAAGTTGAGACTAAATTGTAAGGTTAAAATTACCTTGCCAGCATTAACTGCTTTGCCAAGAGCATCAAGCTGTTCTTCTATATCAACAGATGAGTATTGTTGGGTTGAATCATACTCAGTTTCTCCAAACATAGGAACATACCTACAAAAGCAATCAGCAAAAATGAGATTGAAAATTAATTTCAACCCTATTCTGACTGTATTTGACCAGCATACTGACATGACCATTCTCAAATAAAAGAGTAATCAAAATTAGAAAATAGAAACGACTAGGATGCACATACAAACCGATCAGGCCAATGAATTTGATATAGGTCGATATAATCTGTTTTCATTCGCCGCAAACTGCATCAACAAGAGTTGCAATCATTGCAGCAAAAACACAATTGCTGGTGCAACACAAACAACGAGAACATAACAGAACAAACCTATCATCAATAGCATTACTAATATTATAAGCATCTAAAGACAATGGTCCACCCCTAATCCAAAGCATTTGTCCAGAAGGTCCTGCAACCTTCAACAAAACCAACATAGCCTATCCAATTAACATTGTTAACAATTAGACAATAAAAAATGAAGGAAGAGTAAAGTGAAACCTTAGTTGAGAGAACAATACGGTGTCTCGGAATGTTGCGTTGGCAAATCCAACGGCCTATGAACTCCTCACTCCTCCCCTGCGTTTCAGCGCGTTGAGGGACTGGATACCTGCGATACCATATTAAAAAAAAGGACAAAAACGTAAAAAGAGAAAAGCAAAAGGCCGAGGGAAGGATTACATTTCGGCTGAGTCGAAGAAGTTGATTCCAGAGTGGAAAGCGGAGTCCATTAGCTGAAAGGACTCGAGTAGAGAGTTTTGTTCACCGAAAGTCATTGTTCCTGAAATTAAGACGTAAATGGGATTCAATGGTTGCAAAATAAATGTGCA
>CANYCX010995866.1:0-12012 GCA_948193385.1 Breynia disticha f. nivosa | reverse complement strand
AGTGAAAATGAATTCAAATACACGATATTGTGTAAAATTTGAAATGATAAAAGATACGGTAAATGTGTTCCTTAACACAAACCGTGAATTGAGAAATGTCTTTCAAAAGACATAAATGAAAACGAAAAAGACAAATAAATTGTCAAAGAAAAGAGCAAAACCATTCAAAAAGAAAAGATCTATAGTAGATCGATTTGTAATATTTTCACAAGATATTAAAGGAATCATGATATTGCGTTATAATTGCAAGAGATTATGATAAACATGGTGTTCAAATGAGCACGATATGAGAATGAAAAGTAAGAGATAAGTGAAATTTGAAGTCAGAGTTGATACTGACGAGATTATTATTGTATTGAGAGAGAGTATTCGATGAAAGGAAAATGGCCCGTTTCCAGGTAAAAATGGCCCTTTTCTCACATTTCGGCTCCCCGACATCTATATCTCTTATACGTACATACTTTTCATTTATACTAGACATTATTCCACCTAATTTTACGCATTTTCTAATGTCAATTAACATGAATTAACTATCCTTCATCACACTTTATCTCGACTAAAAATTAGACGAATTTTCGGGGCGTTACACTTCTAATGTGTGCTTTTAGGATGATTATGATTATCATGTGTGTATTTGGATGATATGTTTATAATATTATGATGTAGCTTGTGTATGTTGTATAGTTGTGTTGCTTGATGAATTTCTTTATGATTTTGATTATGACAAAAATAGGGAGAAGTGTGTATGAATTTGTTCGTTGATTGAATTAAGTTAAATGTTTTATTGGTGCATCTTGTTGACTTTGAGTTAATGAGTTAAATGTTTTGTTGATTGAATGTTGTTAAATTTGAGTTAATGAGTTAAATGTTTTGTTGATTGAATGATGTTGAATTTGAGTTAATAAGTTAAATGTTTTGTCGATTGAATGTTGTTGCTTTTGTTTAGTTTGGTTGTGTTGAGTTTTAAGTTGGTTATGATGAGTTGCTTATAAAGTGAGGTTGAGGATTTGATTTGAATATGTTTAAAGTTGAGAAATGTTGAAGATGTTTAATGGTTGTTGAGTTGCATATTGAGTGGAATATGTTGGTAAGAAATGTTGAAATTGGATTTTTGGTTATGTTGAAAAAGGAGCACAAACTAAGGGGAGAAAACCATTAAAAAGGGCTATTTGAATAATTAAAATCTAACCACTTGACAAGGAAAACCTTGATCATACATTTGTCACTTTGTTTCTAAGACTATATTTATCAAATTCACTAAAGTTTTGTCATTATCAAAAAGAGGAAGATTGTTGGATCAATGGTGGTGAACAATGTAAATCTGCCCTAAGTTTTGATATGATATAAAATTTTATGAATTTAATAAACATAGTTTGTAGGTTGAAAATGGGAAAATGAATACTTAAAGGTTTGTGACAAATGCTAAGGAAGAAAACACTTGAGTAAAGTAAGAAGCAGTCAAGTAAGTAGAGTTTATGTGTTGCTAGTCGACCTATGCTTTGGGCCAGTCGATTGGTGTACTAGAAAATCAAAAGAAGAATAGTAACGGCTAGTTTGGGGACCACAGCCCCAAACCAGTCGACTGGTAAGGAAACCAGTCGACTAGTTCTGACCTCTGCCGCCAAAACAGAGCAACAAATCTTTAGAGTGATGTATGAGATCAAAGTACAACTTTTGGGAGATTTTAAATTTGAATTGATGTGCAGGTAAGTCGACCCATATGATTTCTAGTCGACTAATGTGTGTTGCATGGCAGACCAGTCGACTCGCACAGAGTCCACTCGACTGGAGGTTGAGGTTTGGGAAGTCTGAAAGCTATTGGAATGCAAACCAGACAACTGATGTTAAAATCAGTCGACTGGCAAACAGAAAATACTCGAGTGCACTACAGACCAGTCGATTGGAGAAGCTGACAGTAGACTAAAGTTAACTTTGAAAAGTAACTTGAAGTGGTCCACATCAAAGACCAAAGGGTAAAAGCTCAAGACAACTTATAAATAGTGTTGGCAACTGAAGAGAGAGGCTAACACAAGCATTTTAAAGGATTCACATTAGTCTCACAAGCTCTTTGCTCTCATTTTCTCTTGTGTTCTTGTACTTCATCTAGAATACCATTCTAGTTTGAACTAGTTTAGCATTAGTGGTTTAATTTGAGCCAAAAATCAGATTGTTTGTAAGGTAGCTTGAGCTAAAAATCAAGTGTAAGAAGAAAGCTTAGTGGATTGTTGTGAAAATCCTAAGTGATAGCTTAGGTAATGGAGTAGGTGTTGTTCACTGAACCACTCTAAATAGTGTGTGCATCTTTTCTCTTTTCCTACACACTTTTATTTTGCGAAAAATTCAAAATTTCTGCCATTATTATAACCTCTATTCAAACTCCCCCCCCCATAATTTCTAGAGGTTATTTGGACTCCACATCCTTAATGTGGTGGTTTTGGCAGATTTGGTGTGGGGTGAGTAAAAACGAGTTGCTAGGCTTGAGAAAAGGTTTTGGGGGCTTTAGAGAGGGTTGTTTAGGTGGTAGGATATGTGGGTGTGTGGTTTTAACATTTCTCTTTTGTTTTTATACACTCCACCACGCTACTCACGTGTACAGGTGGAATAACGTGCATTACTTATCGATAACATACGTTATCGACATAGGGTAACGTGCGTCATAATACCCAACGTATGTTATTGAGGGCATAGAGTGAGTAACGTACGTTACACTCCCCTAATGCATGTTATCGAAAAACCTGACTTAGGTTCATTAGGGTATGATGATCAACGTACGTTATTCATACCAATAACGTATGTTATTAATTCTACTCTATACTTATTTTTCTAAAACTTCCTTCACAAACTTTGTTTTCATTCTAACCACCCACACATTTGCTAATACACGAACCTAAATATATCTTTTACGAATAAAATTTAGGATGTTACACTAGCAACTTAAAATGCTCTGATACCAATGTAGCTTGTAGATTACTTACTTTAAATTCGGCGAAAAAGGATCAACCAACCTAACTAGTAACAAGTGAAGCGATTGAATCTCGGAGCACCATAATATAGAAGAACATACAACCATGTCTAATATAAATTTTGTTTTGCATAATATATGTGGCGTGTTATTCCTCTCGTTTTTTCTCTAATACACACATATAACATTCTATTGTTTGAAATTTTATTTTTCAGTATTTGAAATTCAATAAAAAAATAGTTAAGATATCTTTCATGAGAATTAATTTTTTGTAACCTGTTGGAATAAATAGCTAACATATTTTTAAATAAGACAAATATTTTAAAAAATACATTAAGTGGTTATTATTTTCGTGATTACATTTGGATTGTCATTTTTGAATTATTATTTTTTGTCAGTATTAAATATTAAAAAATTAGAAAATTATTTTTTTTGCAAAATAAGTTCTTACAAATAAACGAAATAAAATAACTAAATGGTAGTTTATATAGTAATTCATTAGTTGAATTTTAAAAAATAAAATACAATAAAACATATTTGGAAGACAATTTTTTAGCTTTGGTTGATGTGGATAAATAAAATGATGGATGGAGAAGAAAAAGACTGAGGTAAAAATAAAGGCGTGTGCGTTTTGGAGTTAAAGTGTATGGAGCGTATAGTACACAGCCTCCAGGAACAGACAGAATCCTCCGTTAAAACAGATTGTAATAAGAGAAACAGAAGAGTCGAATAGTACAGCAGAAGTTAGTTGTATGGTCTGAAACAAATACGAGTATGACTCCCAAGATAAACACTCACTTCCTCGCCATGTCATCTCCCTCATCTCTTTCTCTCCCTCCTTCCTCTCTTTTCTTCCTCAAAAACGCCGCCGTTTCCCCCCCTCTTCGCACCTCTTTCCGCCTTCGCGCTTCCTCCTCAGGTCCACACTTCCAACCAATTCCTCATTTATCTTCTTATTTAACTACTATTAACCAAGTTAGAATGATTTTTTTTTCATAAATTCATTTCTTATAACTCAGTTATTAGGCATTGATAATTGAGTAGAAGTAGAGAGATTATATTAGATGTGAGTGTAGTAAGTTGTTTGATTGTAGCAGGGAAAGGAGTAGAGAATGTGGTGGTCGTGGGGTCTGGTCCGGCAGGTTACACTGCTGCAATATATGCGGCTCGTGCAAATTTGAAGCCTGTGCTGTTTGAGGGGTTTCAGGTGGGAGGTGTGCCCGGTGGACAGCTTATGACTACCAATGACGTGGAGAACTTCCCGGGGTTTCCGGACGGGATTACTGGTCCTGATTTGATGGATAGGTATTCAAATGGAATAGATTTCAATTGCTATTGCTCATCTATGTGGTGTGCTTCTGTTTGTTTCGAGTTAGTTTGAGTTCCAAAATGCTGGTTGTGTAATGGGCAGGATGCGGCGGCAAGCTGAACGCTGGGGAGCAGAATTGCATCAAGAAGATGTGGAATTTATTGATGTTAGGAACATCCCTTTTACTGTCAAAAGTGGTGAACGTGAGGTGATATGTGAATTCCTGATGCTCTCTTATCTTTTTCCTGAATTGTTCTTTTTTGGCTAGTTGAACTTTCTATGAAATGTTTAAAAGGAATAGAATAGTATTGATGAGCTTGCCATGTCCTGCATACCCAGTTCATACTTATTCTCTGTGATATCTTCATGCTCTGATGCATCAGGTTAAGTGCCACAGTATTATTTTTGCCACTGGAGCTACTGCAAAAAGACTGAAATTACCCCGTGAAGAAGAGTTTTGGAGTAGGGGAATTAGTGCTTGTGCAATTTGTGATGGAGCATCACCCTTGTTTAAGGGGCAGGTTCTAGCTGTTGTTGGAGGCGGTGATACCGCCACTGAGGAAGCAATATACTTAACAAAATATGCTAGTCATGTTCACTTACTTGTACGCAGAGACCAACTTAGGGCATCTAAAGCAATGCAAGATAGGTGAGCTGTGACAAAGTGTTCATTTTTTGTGCAATTCCATGCATTTCAATCAGTTATCCTGATCTATTTTTCAGTAACCATAGAACAAGTGATAAGTGGAACACTATTATAAGGTGCATCTGAGTTTTTGACTGTACATTATTGATTTTTCAAAATTTTTCAGTGGAAACAATTTATCAATTCAATTCATTATTTCATTATGTATATTCCTCTAAGGAAATGGGTTTTTGTGATAGAGCAGTTATGGGAAAATTGGGTGACAATAGGTGAGAAGAAGAGAAACATGTAATTATTCTCTGCTGTTATGGTGCTTCAATTTTGCAAAAATCTGAAAATTACGTGTTGCGTAATGCTTAATTGTAATTTGAGGTTCACTTAGTGGTGTTATGCCTTTTTTGGCTAAAGTATATACTAATGAGCTATTTGTATGTTGAGTTTTCAACTTCCTTAATGTTTGTTTAACAGGTTGATTATCGCGAATGTTTCAGAGTGTTCAACAATCCAAATGTAACTGTGCACTTCAACACGGAGACAGTGGATGTTGTTAGCAATACAAAAGGCCAAATGTCTGGCATTTTAATCAGAAAAGTTGATACCGGTGAGGAGTCTGTGCTTGATGCGAAAGGATTGTTCTATGGTATTGGTCATTCTCCAAATAGCCAGCTTTTGGAAGGACAAGTCGAGCTTGACAGTGCAGGCTATGTGTTAGTTCACAATGGTGGTGGAAAAACTTCTGTAAATGGTGTTTTTGCTGCTGGAGATGTACAGGTATTCAAATCAGAATCATGACAATAACTGTTATTGAAATTTTTTAGTTTCTACAGTCCACAACCGTAATTAAGTACTCATGTCACTGTTTTAGCAATTGCTACAGTTTGTTTTTATTTGATATTCCGTTTTGCTGAGAAATCCCTACCATCTTTTTTCCTAAAATTTTGTTCTGCATTGTGTAGGACCATGAATGGAGGCAAGCCGTAACTGCTGCAGGATCAGGGTGCATTGCTGCTTTATCTGCTGAGAGATACCTCGTGAGCAATGACTTGCTTGTGGAGTTTCACCAGGTGACTTCGACTTTTGTCTTTAACGCTCGTGAAAGTATTAATACAATTGAAGTAGTCAAACTTCTCTATCCGAGTGCATATCTTAAATATTTGTACCTATATTCTGTTATCTAGTTTTATTAAATATATTTGTCTGCAAGTTCTTAGTTTTTCTGGTTAGTTATTTATATATGTTGTTAAACGTGGAGACCTGTAAATAAATCTTCTACATACAATCATAAGACGCGGTAATGGTATATGAAGTTTGCTGCTCTTATATTTGATTTCTGTTTGTCCTTTATTCCTAGTTAACTTATTTATGGTTTGATTTTTGAAATATGACAGCCTCAAACTGAAGAGGTTAAGAAAGAACTCACACCAAGGGATGTTCAAGAGGGTTTTGATATTACTCATACAAAGCACAGGGGCCAGGTGCATTTTCTTTTGAAAAGATGCTAGTATCCGATGATGAAATCTTATTTACATCTCATAAAATCTGGTCATTGTCCCTTTTGTTAGTGTAATTGTTGATTTTCTTTAACCTAAACTCATAATTTTCTTTGGCTTCTTCTATTTGGCACAGTATGCCCTTCGAAAGTTGTACCATGAAAGTCCAAGACTTGTGTGTGTCTTGTATACTGCACCAACTTGTGGTCCGTGCAGAACTTTGAAGCCAATTCTTAGCAAGGTATGCTAATTTTCTTTTTTTTTTTTTTTTTGACTTTATTGCTAGGTTGTTTCAAATAAACTTTGATATGATATTATATTATGGGACTTCCTCCCGACGGCCTCTATGCATATTGCAAATTGCAATGCAATAAGTGCATGCTATTTCATTCTTTACCCAGAGACTATTGTGAAAGCAACACAGGTACACTATAGAGTTGTATGTTAGAAGTGCTTACACCAAATACATTGGAAATACATGATATTCTTTTGTCAATTACCCTAATATTTTTACGAACATCTTCTGGTGATGGTATGTATTGTCTCGGATGCTCTATAAAACTCCGCTATAAGTTCTTTGTTAAGAAATGTAAAGGCAAGAGTAGGGGTGACTTTGCGTTAGATAATCTGATGATAGTGCTTCAATTGCAAGGAAAAGTGAAACAGTTTTGCAGTCTTTTGGCCAACTTATAAGATATTAATGAAACGAGACAAGTTGCACAAGCATTGGATCTTCTACATCTTTTATAATTTACCTTGTGTGTGATAGGATCAAATGTAGCCTGGTTGGTTTGTTATTTGTAGGGGTGTTTGTAAAGATTTTGTATGAATACTAATAAAGAAGAAAAAGTTAGGCTGACAAAGTTGCAGAGTAATATTACGATAACAAATGCTAAGTTCCACACAATTACAACAACATTCGATTGGCTGCATCACTCCTTCAATCCAAAAAAGGAAATGATCACACAATCTACTAGGTCCCCTACCAATATGCCATATCTTCAATACCTGCTCTTGTAAGTCCAGCTCGTTGAACGGCCCTCTTCTTGCACCTGGTGTATTGGAATTTGATTGCAGGCCTGGGGCCGTCTGTGGTGCCAGCTTCCGATCTATTCGTGTGTGAGCTCAAAATTCAATCATTTCCCAAAAAAGTGATTTACTAGAAAGAGAGTTGCCATGTAAACTGATCAAGTCATGCATGTTCTAATGTATAAATTCGTAGTTTGTGTTTATTTCATTGTTATAATAATGTTTGTTATTATCTTCTGGTTTGAAATGGCAGGTGATTGATGAATTTGAGAAAAATGTACATTTTGTTGAAATTGATATTGAGGAAGATCCTGAAATAGCCGAGGCAGCTGCTATAATGGGTACACCGTGTGTACAGTTTTTCAAGAACAAGGAGATGATCAGGTAGGCTCTCGTGCATTTATCTTTATTTCCTTTTCTGAACAATAGCATTTATCTTTATTGCTTTCATTTGAACTTCTTTCTGTTACTTCCTTCTCCTGTTCAGAAAATAAGAACCTATTTCCCTTGTTTTGCATTACCAAACCCAACAAAAGAGCCAGACTGGATTTCTTGTTTCATAATCATTCACTTCGGATATATCTTCTAAACTAGTGACTCAAATTTATGCAGTACTGGCACATTATTCAAACTTGCTTATAAGAAAAATTGGAATAGCTCATGGATTCATTCTATGGCGTTCTTATTTTAACAGCGATTCTTGGTTATAAAATATTTTGTGCTGCCATGTGCAGGCAAATTCCGGGGGTCAAAATGAAGAAGGAGTACAGAGAATTCATTGAAGCAAACAAATAGAAGACGAGAGGATTGCATGCCGTTGGCCAATGCCACCATTTTGTGATTCAGTTTTGTTCCTGCTAGAAACTGGTTAGTAGAAAAATTCCTTGCGTTCCTGCTCCCCATATGTTGTATTTCCGCCATAGTGTTGTACATTACACATGAAGAGTTCCAATTGAAATTGAAATCAAATTCAACGGCTTACTTGCCCATTATGTATTTCCTACAAGTTCTAGAATGGGTGTATTTTCATTGAAATCTCTGCAACTAACTTCTTTAATGGTTGTTCCCCATGATCAATTCCTTGCTGGCTATGGTACACAGCTTTTACTAAATTGCAAGGTTTTGAAATATTTGTTCATTATGCTTTTAGAGCATTGATGTCATATTGAGGCCTCTTGATTTATTGATGTCATATTGAAGTCTCTTGATTTAACTCTCTTTACTTATTTTTTTTCCTTGGTGTTTATGAAACATCTTATAAGTTAATGTTTCATAGACACGTGTGCCATATTAGCTATATGCTGATGATACTGATAAATCTAGCTAATTGAAATAGGGGACTTAACTAAGGAGTTTTTTGTGTTACTAAAAAGAAACAGAACATATGTGAAAAGATAATTCTTCGTTGCATTTCTGTTTTTCCTACATCTGTTGGAACCTTTTCGAATATAATGATTGAGACCAATTTGTCATACGACAGTCCATACACAGCGAAGGAAATTTTTTCTTTTCTTATAATCATTATTATATATATGGGTATCCACAAGAGTCCCACCACTTCCACTGTGTTTGGATAAAGCCTAGAGGAGGAAAATGATGGAAAAGTGTTTACCTCTTTTGAACGACAACAAACGTCGTCCTTTCCTAATGACGAAAGCGCGAACAAAGTTAGAAAATAAAATAAGAGCGTGCTAGGAATTTTAACGTTATTCTACACAAAACTAAGTAAAGCGCGTAAAATCTGAAATTCTTAAAAATCAAACGATTGCTAATTGAGAAAGTTAGGACGATCTTTTCCCAAAGGTCTTTGACTCAATGGATTCAAATAGTCAACTTGACAAACAATAAAAATAACGAGAATCAAGAAGTAAACAGAAATTGAAAATAGATAGAAAAATATTAGTTGTCAATGGTTACAATGTTAAGTAACAGGTGTTGTCCAGAATATTGTCGATGATCCTCCTCATGGCTAGCTATCATATTTATGGCTTAATATTCCTTGGGCAATAAATTAATTAAGGCTCTTAATTAGTCTCCTTTCCTTTCATAATCAATCAAATATCCCCTTATTAGAGTTTCCTTTCCTGTCCCAGAATAATCCCTTTAATTAATCCTGCCAATCTGCGGTTTGACTTTTTCGCAACTAGTCACGGGCTTGACGTTATTATGGGCTTTCCTTCATTTATGAACTGCCCCATGGGCCTTGCACAATTTTAGTCCAAACAATTACCTCCAACATTATGAGACCTAATATATTTAGGTTTCATTATGTTGCTTCTCCATATATGACCATAAAACTTGGAATCCAATTTGGAGAGTTAGATTACCGATTTTATTTGAAGGAGTATGTTGCGCATTCATCAAATAGAACTTGGGCCGATCTCCTCAACGTGTATAGAAATGTTACTGATCGAGGGATCCCGAAATTTGTCCGCGATGCGGGAATCGATATTTTTCAAACTGAAAAATCGTAGATGACAAAAACGCGGTTACAACCGGATCATCTCAACCTCTTGTTTCGAGAGCGGAAAATCCTCATGCAGTATCTTCCTCTATCGATTCAAACATCTCGCACGTTCTCCCATAAACTTCAACTTCCTCTACACACCAACCATTTAAAACCGCTCCTTCATCAATCCCCACTCAATCTCTCTTCTACTCCCAACTCCAAAACCCTTCTACCTCAAAACAAACAAAATTGACGATTGGCTGTCGACCACAATCATCCGAGTCGATTCCAACACCACCTCCTAGCATCATCCCCTCTATCGCTGCCCTCGCCTCGGGAGGCGAGCGTGCTCAATGGAGGAGGAAAATGCACGCCGGCCTGATCTTCTTCCCATCGTCTTTTCCTCTACGCCAGTCGTCGCCTTGGTCGGCGGCCTCTGTTGGGCTGCTCTTCAAACCCACATCCTTCATCTACTCTCCAGTCGTCACACGCGTAGAGAGACAACCCTTCTCCTCCATCCTCCTCGGGGTCTGCACAGGTAAGGCTGCCTCCTCCCTTTATTTTAGAGCCGACCGAAGGTAAAGGCTAATTTACTTCCCGTTTGGAATGTGTTAGGATTTGCTAAAGTATATCGAAAAGGCCATAGGAAATTGTATTATAGTGTTTGAAGGTGAGCCATTGCCATATCATATTAGTGTGGTTATTCTTGTGTATTTTGCAGGTACGAAATCTCCATTTACAAAGTTTCTGAACCTATCCCGACCACGTCTTCCGAGAGCTCTCCAATGGGTACAGCTTTGACATCGTTGGTGCAGGTGACAAACTTGCTTTCCTTCTCTGTAGTTGTTTGAGAACTGGTATTAACCACTCAAATTTGTCCTCAGGAGACTATTTCCCCCACCGTGGCCAACAAACCTCTAGCTCATCCATTCCCGCTAGCCAAAGGTGAGGTTTTGCCCTTGTCTCTCAGTACGATTACACCTTCTGGGAGATCCCGCTGCTGGACTCTGATCACCACACAGTATGTCTCTTGGGTGGAAACAATTTCTCCTCACTTAAAAAGCTTATGGAGGTCCATTGGCATCTCTAATTTAGTCGACTTGACTATTCACCTCGATTCCACATGTCCTTACATGGTGGCTGAAGCACTGCAGTTCTAGAGCTATGGCTGCAGCGCGTTGTTATTCCCTCAAGGGCCCATGTCTATCACTCTCCGCGATGTTGTTGCCCTCACTGGCCTTTTGATTTTGGGTTGTGAGGTCTCGTGTCTTATTTCTCCCCCTGAAGGCCATGATGACTCAGGGTTGGAGACCGTTATTGAACAACTTTATAAAGCTAGCACCTTTCCTTCGGTATGTATCTAATGTCCCTTTTCTCTTCTTTTTTATACTGTGCTCGACTACCTCTTATTTGCTCGCAGGTTGTTTCTGCCGGTATTGGCCTCCCTGACCTTTTGCAACAACACTTTGCCTTCCTCTGACATCTGACTTACCAAATTTTGATCGGAAATAGCAGTGGTTGGCTTTCCACGAAGGGTTTCCCTTGGTGTATGTCATGATGTCTGGCACCAAGTCCGCGTTGGCCACCATTCTATTATCCCATTGCTATCGACAGACATCCGTAGCAGTTTTCGAGAAAGCGGTGTACTCATTGTCGGAGACCTCCTGGCTTATTCAATTATGGTTGTTTTCGCACTTCCCGGTCCTCTAGGCCTCAGGTTCAGATTCCCCTGCCCATAGTCCAACATGTTTACTCTTAGCCAACTGCAACTACGCAGTGGAGTCAGGAGAGGTTGTGAAGTTCCTGACAAGCCTTTCCTAGGATGCTACACCGCCTAAGTTCATTTTCCTCCAAGACGATGAATATAATCTACTCTCGATCCCGCTCTATTCTTTCAACCGTTCAGCCCTCACTAAATGCCTTGCTGACTGGCGCCTGCTCACCCTACACCTACGTAGGGGTCACAGCCTTACCTTGCGCCTTCTGGCCCCACCCACACTTTTCATACGTCGTCAACTATCCCTTATATATCTCCTAGGCCATCACACTTCTCTCCAACGTCGTCACACATTCCACCTACGACCGCCCCTCACACATCTCTTGACCCATCACACTTTTCACCCACGT
>CANYCX010995759.1:0-15800 GCA_948193385.1 Breynia disticha f. nivosa | reverse complement strand
GCACAGTTTGACTTTTACGATTTTTAAGAAATTAATAATTATGATAGTTAAAGTTAGTTAAATTATGTATTATTACTATTATGCCCTTAAAAATTTATTGGAAAACACATCACCATTAAAAAATGTGTATTATAAATAAGGTTAAAAATATCATTGTGTTTATCATAAATGAACTTAAAAAGGTAAGTGTGTTTATATATTGGGACACTGTATACGGAAAGAGTGTCTATCTTTAAGGGACAGAGGGAGTAAAACATATTTATATGTATTAGATTGATAAAGTAAAGTATAAATAGAATTTTATTTATGACTATATCTTTTGAACATAATTTTTTATGTACATCATTTATTATTTAAAATTTATTTTTATTCTTATTAAATTAATAATATTTATATCTTTTTAATACAAATTTATTTATCAAGATATTTTTTATCTAATTAAAAATAATTCATTTAATAAATATAGTATTATAAAATTACATAATACTAATACAATTAGATTAATAACTAAATTTTCTTAATTCAAAATTTGTCTAAAATTACTTATTAATTTAAGATGGAGTGACTATATACTATTATATAATTATATATACATTGTCTTTTATCAAATACAAAAAAATTAGATCATTTATCACTTGTTGCCTCCTAGTTGGTAGGGTTGTAAACGAACCGTACTGTTTGTGAGTTACTTGAATTCGAACTCGATAAAAGTTCGTTTGAGCTCAGCTTGTTTACAATCAAGTTTGTTCGTAAATAAAATACTATGCTCAGATAGTTAAACGAGTCGGGTCTGAACAAGGTAATACTCGACTCGAAAGTTCGCGAACATGCTTGTTTGATATTCGTGAATAAATTCGATTACATGTGTGATTTTTTTTATATTAATATGTAGCTTTCATATTTTCTTTATATTTTAGATATGTATATGATTTATTTAAAAATAAATTATTATTAAAATAAAATTATATTTTGATAAAATATAAAATAAATTATAATAACTTTTACTATATTAATTAAAAATGATAATTTTTGTCTATAAAAATAAAAAATTAATATTTAATAAATGTCTTAATTTTTAATTTTATATTGAATAAAATTGTATTTTTTTTGCAAAATTCGAAAAGTTCGTGAACATGCTCGTCAACTTGTGAACTTTAACAAGCATATTCGCAAACAAAAATTTAAACTCGATACAAAACTCGATTTGAGTTTGAATTTATAATTTTTAAACGAGCCGAGGTGGAATGTTGTAAAGCTGGACTCGAGTCGTTTGAATTACTGCTAACAGAAGAAGGGGGTGAGCAAGAATAACGTATATCACACATGTTTTCATTAACATTAAGTGATTAAGAAGACGTGTGACTACACCTTTCTTTGTTTTAATAGTCTCCCTATATTATGTCCAACCAAGTTACAAAACTGTCGATTTAATTCTTGAAAATTGCACATGAACGAACATGCATTGCTAACCAACACAGCCCAGCTCATTACTCATTACTAAAATCCTCTCCTTATCACAATGGTTCTTGTTATTCTTTTTTTTTTTCATTTAGTGATAGTTAAATTCATGTGCGATTCACGTTATTGTATAGAGTGACATCAATTTAACTACCACATAATTGCTAAATTCAACAATCATGTGGTCGCTAAATGCTAAAATTTTAGTCGTTAAATGTTGGTCGTTAAATAAATAAACAAAAATAGAATGGTGAGAGATCAACTTCCATAATGTTGAAGTTGAAATATCATTGTTTTGTTGCCTAATATGATAGAAAAGCTGCAGCTCAACGAATTATAGCTCTGATTTTCAAGTAGCAACTAGTGGACATAAAATAATTATTCTTGTTATTCAGTCTTAATCATTCTCAAAATCCCCCCACTTTATAAACAATTTCACTCTTTGAATCTGCTATACAATAATACAACCTTTTTTTCTTTTTCTTTTAAAATATTTGCCTTTTCTTCTGATTTTCTAACTCATTTGTCTTTTGTAATGCATATTCTCTAAGTCAATATTACCATAATTATAAAAACACACAACCTACATGTCTAAAAAAAGAAAATTTAATTTAAGATATTACAATTCATAGAACTTATAAAAAAATGGAAACAATTCAAACATGTTACTTCATGACAGCAATGAAGATTAAAGCATAAGAGGATTTGGTTTTAAATTCAAAGCATACAATAACTTAAAAAAAATTCTTGACCGATTTAAATGAGTAATGTCAAGACTTACTTGACCCGAAATAACAATTTTGAAACTGTAACTGAAAGATGACTTGTCAAATAAAAAAAAACATTATAAAAATGGCACAGTAATACTTATTTTGGAAAAAAGAGAATCTTACATGTGAAAATTGATTCCTCTAGTATTTCTAATGCTAATGTGCTATAATTTTATACATTATAATTAAAATGTATGTGCACACAACAAATATATGAAAGTTTTTCTGTTTGATGAGAAAAACTTCCATATACTTTGTAGCGGAGATAAAATTGAGATGGAACTATCATTTTGTTACACACTTCGACAGTTTAATGTTTAACTGTCGTTTTTTAAAAAGAATGTTGACATTTAATGAGGAATGATAATTTAATAAAAAGAAGGAAAAAAGACACAACAAAGAAGGAAAATTCAAATTCATGTAATATGACGAATGGATGAAGGCAAGGTATGAATTCAAACAAAGGGTAACTTGACCGTCAATGTGGGCTTAAAAGATCTAACATCTAGTCTAAAATACTACGATTCATAAGTCTAAATTGTTGAGGCACAGGTTGAGATAGTTCAGGATAGTTGAAAGGAGACCGCATCCTTTAAAGAGTGGAGTAAAATACTACGATTCATAAGTCTACATTTTTACTTAACTCCCCAATAGCTTTAGTATGGTTACTTAGTTCATTTACTTTTTCGCACATTTACATTGTAAGCCGATACTTTTATTTCGATGATTTTCACCGTTTCATTCATTTTAGTTCTTTTAACGACCGTTCAATTCAAAAGTCCTGAGGCTTAAGACACCACCGAACCTACTGTTCCAATTAGGAATTTTTACAAAAATTGACGCGAATCATATTTTCTTACAAAAAAAAAGTCACATCTATAATCCATAGAATCAGATTTTGCAAACAGCATAAAAGAAGAGAGGAAATAATAGTATCGGGAAATAATAATATCGATAATCATACTTATTTTGCATTGAAAATTGAAGTTGTCATATTTAATTTTATCCAGAAAATTCTCATATTTTAACCATTAATTTAAGACTAACTGTAGACAAAGTAAATGTCATTGTAAGGGACAGATGGACTTTAGTTATACAAAAATAATTGTTAGTAAATTAAATTAATAAACAGAAAGACATCCTTACTTGTATATTTATGCCTACTAATTGCCCCTCACAACCCCACAGATATTCTTAACAAATGATTCCTGCCAACTAAGACTGTAGAAGCTTTGATCGTGATTGTTTTCCTTTTCGGCTCGCTCACACTATTTCAGTTTATTTATCGTTTTTTCCCTTCTTATAAAAATCAGATCGAATTTTCCGGTCAAATTGACGAACCGGCTCTTAGTTCGATCTGATTTTATCATTTAAATCCGTCTATAAGCGGATCAATATTAAATCGGTAAAACTGATGAAAAAAGTTAAACAATTTGAAAATTAAATAATTTTGTATATTTATATAAATATTTATTTATTGGTTTATATTATTTTTAAATTATCAGTTCGACCAACGAACCACCGGTTCAACCAATGAACTAACCACTCCGTCTTTTTTTGGTTCGATTACCAATCCAATTGTAATAAGACTATTTTTTCCACTTCTTTTTATCAAAATTTTTTTATTCCCAAGCATTTATTTTATCCTCTCAAATGTTTTTTTTTTCAGTGTCATCATACTTCCAATTATTATCAAAAGATCATAAATGGTGTTTATACTTCCAAATTTTTATAATATTTTTAAATGAAATATTTAGTAAATAATTTTTTTATTTTAATACATATTAAATTAATTATATTTGTATTTTATTAATATAAATTTATTAAATAAAAATAATATTATAAAATTACATAATAACTAATTATTTGTAATTAGTTTAAAAGCTAGTTTTCAAATTTTACAATTGTCCAAAAGAATGGAAGCCGAGCCGATTAAGGAGAGTGAAGGTGTCGGTGGTTTACTCTCACCTTCTCTTCTACGATATCTATACTATACATACACACATTCTCCTTCTCTTTCTTCATTTCCTCTCTCTCTCTCTCTCTCTTAAGGTTACCGCTTCACTCTCCTCTCTATTTTCTGTTATTCGCTTTTCATTTTCTACCCGACATCGTTTGGATCAAATGTCTGTTAATTACTTTTTGAATTCAGATATCATGAAAATGAATGAATGTGTTGTTGCAGGGGAAATCTGATCTGACACTCCAAAGTGTAGATCTGGAGACTCCGATACAGCTGTTGTGGTGTTTTATTGTTGAAGTGAGTCAATTTTAGTCAAAATGGCAACTACACTTGCTTGGAGATTTTCTGCCTCTAATGCCGTTTCTTCTAATGACGTGGTCCGTTCTTTAATTTTATATTCAATTACGTTATTTCTGTGACTCAATTGCATTGGTGAATCAATTCTATTTCGTTAATTGTTTAGTTCATTAGATCTCGGTGGATATAGTCGGAGATGAGTTCCTTTGTGTGAATACTGATTTCGGATTCGATTCCATAGAATTAATGTATGTGGAAATGGGTTTGTAATAGTGGCGTTAGGTTGCTTTATTTGTGATTTCAGGACAAAAGTATCGATCCAAAACTTCAAGATTCGGAGCCGCCAACCCCACATTCGGTTATGAAAATGAGTTTGAGGTCATTTTCTAGTCTCTTTACTTTGTTTGCAACTCTAACGTCTGTCTTCTTATTGTATGATTCATTTTCTGGCTGTCTGTTCTCATAGTTGTGATTTATCTGCGCATGTAGGAGATCTGGCGTTAGTTTAATAGGATCCCTAATACCATTTTCTATAAGCATTGCATGCATAGATTTATATTAGATGCAGTTCGTTTCATGTAGAGGCTTCTGAGTGAGATGGTACTGGGTATATTTGACTACATTTTGGACTACTATTGCTCTATGCCTTTAGTATTACATTAATTGTTTATTAACTATACTTCTACTTCTGCGGCTACATACCAGGAACTTTAAATTTATTTAGCATTCTTATAATTTTCCTTAGATAAGCTTGTATTGATTTGAAACTTGAATGATCATTGCTATTTGCAACAGTTTTATCTTTTAATAAATGATTAGAGACTGACGTTTTCAGTTTGAAAACTTATGGCCCTTCTCACTCTAATAGGGATTAATTATGGAAAAAAAGAAATATTTTGTTATTATTCAAAAGAAATGAATGGCATTTGTTAAAAAGAAAGACATGAATGGCTATGCTTTCTGACTTCCTCAAGTCCTGATCATTTACAGGGAAAGGAGTAGTAGCATGGAGGATCCTGATGGGACATTAGCAAGTGTTGCACAATGCATCGAACAGTTGAGGCAAAATTCCTCATCTGTACAAGAGAAAGAGTATTCATTGCGACAGTTACTTGAACTAATTGAGACACGTGAAAATGCTTTTAGTGCTGTTGGATCTCACTCTCAAGCTGTCCCAGTATTGGTTTCTCTCCTCCGCTCAGGATCACTGGGAGTGAAGATTCAAGCTGCTACTGTTCTAGGATCTCTATGCAAGGAAAATGAGCTAAGGGTAAAAGTCTTGCTTGGTGGATGCATTCCACCCTTGCTTGGTCTTCTCAAGTCAAGTTCTGCAGAAGGTCAAATTGCAGCTGCAAAAACAATATTCTCAGTTTCTCAAGGTGGAGCAAAGGATCATGTTGGTTCAAAAATTTTTTCGACTGAAGGAGTAGTGCCTGTTCTTTGGGAGCTGCTTAAAAATGGGCTAAAGACTGGTGACTTGGTTGATGACTTATTGACTGGAGCCCTGAAAAACCTCTCGAGCAGCACTGAGGGATTTTGGTCTGCAACAATACAAGCTGGAGGTGTGGATATTCTTGTGAAGTTGCTAAAAACAGGACAATCAGGCACCCAAGCTAATGTATGCTTTCTTCTTGCATGTATGATGATGGAGGATGGATCTGTTTGCTCAAAGGTATTAGCTGCAGAGGCTACTAAACAACTACTCAAGCTATTAGGGACAGGCAATGAATCCCCTGTTAGAGCGGAAGCAGCAGGTGCCTTAAAGGCTCTTTCTGCCCAATGTAAAGAAGCCAGAAAAGAGATAGCCAATGCTAATGGTATTCCAGCCTTGATAAATGCTACAATAGCTCCATCAAAAGAGTTTATGCAGGGTGAGTATGCCCAAGCCTTGCAGGAAAATGCAATGTGTGCTCTTGCCAACATTTCTGGTGGTTTGTCATATGTCATTTCAAGCCTTGGTCAAAGCCTTGAATCATGCTCTTCACCTGCCCAGACAGCCGATACACTAGGAGCCTTAGCTTCAGCTTTGATGATATATGATAGCAAAGCTGAGTCAACTAGGGCATCCGATGCTGTAGTTGTTGAGCAGACGTTGGTTAACCAATTCAAACCTAAGTTACCGTTTCTTGTGCAGGAACGTACCATAGAAGCACTGGCCAGTTTGTATGGGAATACCATACTCTCAGTTAAGCTGGCGAATTCAGAATCAAAAAGATTACTTGTTGGTCTAATCACAATGGCAACCAATGAAGTTCAAGATGAGCTTGTAAGAGCTCTTCTGGCCCTCTGTAATACAGAGGGCAGTCTTTGGCGAGCTCTTCAAGGTCGCGAGGGGGTTCAGCTACTGATATCTCTTCTTGGACTTTCATCGGAACAACAGCAAGAGTGTGCAGTTGCATTGCTTTGTCTTCTGTCCAATGAAAATGACGAAAGTAAGTGGGCAATCACTGCTGCTGGTGGAATACCTCCACTTGTCCAAATTTTGGAGACAGGATCTGCTAAAGCCAAGGAAGACTCTGCAACAATCCTCAGAAATCTTTGCAATCACAGTGAAGATATACGTGCATGTGTTGAAAGTGCTGATGCTGTTCCAGCACTTTTATGGCTACTAAAAAATGGGAGCCCCAATGGAAAAGAAATTGCTGCAAAGACTTTGAATCATCTAATCCATAAATCTGATACAGCAACTATCAGTCAGCTAACTGCTCTGTTGACTAGTGATCTTCCTGAATCTAAAGTTTATGTCCTTGACGCTTTAAAAAGTATGCTCTCTGTGGTTCCCTTTAGTGATATATTGAGGGAAGGAAGTGCAGCAAATGATGCTATTGAGACAATGATAAAGATATTGAGTTCTACTAAAGAGGAGACACAGGCAAAATCTGCCTCAGCTTTGGCTGGAATTTTTGAAGTCAGGAAGGACTTGCGTGAAAGTAATATTGCTGTTAAGACTCTTTGGTCATTAATGAAGTTGCTGAATGTTGAATCGGAAAACATCTTAGTAGAATCATCCAGATGTCTAGCTTCTGTATTTCTTTCAATCAAAGAAAACCGGGAAGTTGCTGCTGTTGCTCGAGATGCATTGTCTCCCTTGGTTAATCTTGCTAACTCATCAGCTTTAGAAGTTGCAGAGCAAGCAACATGTGCCCTTGCGAACCTTATTTTGGATTCTGAGGCTTCAGAAAAAGCAATTCCTGAACAAATTATCCTTCCTGCGACAAGAATCCTGCGAGAAGGTGCAGTTTCAGGAAAGACACATGCGGCAGCAGCAATTGCTCGACTTCTCTATCCTCGCAGAATTGATAATTCTGTAACGGAGTATGTTAATCGAGCTGGAACAGTCCTTGCCTTGGTTTCATTTCTGGAATCTGCAAATGCTGGACCTGCAACGACATCCGAGGCACTAGAAGCACTTGCAATTCTATCTAGGTCAGAAGGTGCTGGTGGGCAAATTAAACCTGCATGGGCAGTTTTAGCTGAATTTCCTAGAAGCATATCCCCTATTGTTTCATGCATAGCAGATGCTTCACCCTTGTTGCAGGATAAGGCCATCGAAATACTGTCAAAACTATGCAGAGATCAACCTATTGTTTTAGGAGACACAATTGGGAGTGCCTTTGGATGTATATCTTCAATTGCAAGAAGGGTAATTAATTCCACAAACTCAAAAGTGAAAATTGGAGGAGCTGCACTTCTTATTTGTGCTGCTAAAGTCAGTCACCAGAGGGTGGTGGAAGATCTCAATCAATCAAGTTCATGCTCCCATCTTATTCAATCCCTTGTTGCTATGCTTAGATCTGCAGAGACATCTTTAGGAAGTCAAGGAGATGATGCAAAGGATGTCATTAGCATCTGCAGGCATACCATAGAAGGTTCTGGAAATGGTGAATCAAATGTTGCAACTGGAGCTATTTCTGGATATGATATGGCTACTTGGTTACTTTCTGTTCTTGCCAGCCATGATGAGAAATGTAAAATTGTGATAATGGAGGCTGGAGCAATTGAAGTGCTCACTGACAGGATTGCTACTGGTTATTTACAATACAGTCAGGTACAGGACCTATTTTCTTTCAAGTACACATTTTTTATTGCCATTTTTCTGTGTGTTTTTTAAGAAAAAGAGGACATTGCTCCAGGGAAGGGGCAGGGTCTGCGAAGGCATAAAGGAATTAGGTTGCCTTTTTCATTTTGAATTCTTACTATCTCTGCAATTAAATTTCTTTTGTATTACTTGGCATTTATGTATAACCTCTTATTAATCATAATCTCTTTAATTTTGGTAAAATTGCAGAGTGAATGTAACGAAGATGGCAGCATATGGATATGTGCTTTGTTGCTAGCAATTCTGTTTCAAGATAGAGATATAATACGAGCTAACGCAACTATGAAATCCATACCGGTGCTTGCAAATTTATTGAAATCAGAAGAGTTTGCAAACAGATATTTTGCTGCACAAGCTGTAGCTAGTCTGGTATGCAATGGTAGTAGGGGTACTCTTCTGTCGGTTGCAAATTCAGGGGCTGCAGCTGGTCTCATTTCTCTGCTTGGATGTGCTGAAGTTGATATTTCTGACCTTCTGGAATTATCTGAGGAGTTTACTTTGGTGCGTTATCCGGACCAAGTCGCTCTGGAGAGATTATTCAGAGTTGAAGACATAAGAATTGGTGCTACTTCTCGAAAAGCGATACCTGCACTAGTTGATCTACTCAAACCAATTCCAGATCGCCCAGGGGCACCTTTTCTAGCATTAAGTCTTCTCACTCAACTTGCAAAAGACTGTCCATCCAATAAAGCTGTAATGGTGGAATCAGGGGCTTTGGAAGCATTGACAAAGTATCTTTCTCTTGGTCCACAAGACGCAACAGAAGAAGCCGCAACTGATCTATTAGGGATCCTTTTTAACAGTTCTGAAATTCGAAGACATGAAGCTGCATTTGCTGCTGTCAGTCAACTTGTAGCAGTCCTGCGTTTGGGTGGAAGAGGTGCAAGGTTTAGCGCAGCTAAAGCATTGGAAAGTCTGTTTTCAGCCGACCATATAAGGAATGCAGACACTGCCCGAACAGCTGTCCAACCTTTGGTGGAGATTCTCAATACTGGTCTCGAGAAAGAGCAGCATGCTGCTATTGCTGCATTGGTTAGGTTATTGAGTGAAAACCCGTCAAGGGCTCTTGCTGTTGCTGATGTCGAAATGAATGCAGTAGATGTTCTCTGCAGAATCCTCTCATCAAATTGTTCAATGGAGCTGAAGGGGGATGCTGCAGAGTTGTGTGGTGTTCTTTTCTCTAATACAAGAATCAGGTCCACAATGGCTGCGGCACGCTGTGTCGAGCCTCTGGTTTCTCTCCTTGTAACAGAGTTCAGTCCTGCTCAACATTCAGTTGTCCGTGCTCTGGATAAACTTGTTGATGATGAACAATTGGCGGAACTAGTTGCTGCTCATGGTGCAGTCATTCCTCTTGTTGGCCTGCTCTATGGTAGGAACTACATGCTTCATGAGGCTATTTCCAGGGCGCTTGTAAAGTTGGGAAAAGACAGGCCTGCTTGTAAGATGGAAATGGTAAAAGCTGGGGTAATTGAATGTGTACTTGATATCTTGCATGAAGCACCGGACTTTCTCTGTGCTGCATTTGCAGAATTGCTCAGAATATTGACCAATAATGCAAGCATTGCAAAGGGACCATCTGCTGCAAAAGTGGTTGAGCCACTTTTCCAGTTGCTGACGAGGACAGAATTTGGTCCTGATGGGCAGCATAGTGCACTACAGGTTCTGGTGAATATTTTGGAGCATCCACAATGCCGAGCTGATTATACCCTCACTTCTCATCAAACTATTGAACCTCTTATCCCTTTGCTCGATTCTCCTGCTCCAGCAGTGCAGCAGTTAGCAGCTGAGCTTCTATCGCATCTACTGTTGGAAGAACACCTTCAGAAAGATCCAGTGACACAGCAAGTTATCGGTCCTCTTATACGTGTTCTTGGCTCTGGCATACATATTCTGCAGCAGAGAGCTGTAAAGGCTCTGGTTAGCATTGCACTGACATGGCCAAATGAAATTGCGAAAGAGGGTGGTGTAGCAGAGCTGTCTAAAGTGATATTGCAAGCTGATCCTTCTCTTCCACATGCATTGTGGGAGTCAGCTGCTTCAGTGTTGTCTAGCATTCTGCAGTTTAGTTCAGAGTTTTATTTGGAGGTTCCTGTTGCTGTGTTGGTAAGGTTACTCAGATCGGGTCTAGAAAATACAGTGGTTGGTGCTCTAAATGCTCTTCTTGTATTAGAAAGTGATGATGGAACTAGTGCTGAAGCGATGGCTGAAAGTGGTGCTATAGAAGCTCTCTTGGAACTCCTTAGGTCTCATCAGTGTGAAGAAACAGCTGCAAGGCTGCTGGAAGTATTACTCAACAATGTGAAGATCAGAGAATCAAAAGTCACCAAGTCTGCAATCTTGCCATTATCCCAGTACCTCCTGGATCCTCAAACCCAAGCACAGCAGGCAAGGTTGCTGGCAACTTTGGCTCTGGGTGATCTTTTTCAAAATGAGAGCCTAGCACGAAGTGCTGATGCTGTTTCAGCTTGTCGAGCTCTTGTTAATGTGCTCGAGGAGCAACCTACAGAAGAGATGAAAGTTGTTGCTATATGTGCTTTGCAGAATCTTGTTATGTACAGCCGATCAAATAAAAGGGCAGTTGCAGAGGCTAGTGGAGTTCAGGTTGTTCTTGACCTGATTGGTTCAAGTGATCCAGATACATCTGTCCAGGCTGCAATGTTTGTTAAACTTCTCTTCTCTAACCACACTATACAAGAATATGCTTCTAGTGAAACAGTGCGAGCTATCACCGGTATGTTTACTTTATTTCTAATATTTGATTACCAACTTTCTTTTATTGTAAGGAGAAAGTTTGATATTATATTGATCTGCCATTGTTTTTTTTGTTTTGTTCCTGAAAAGATGTATTTATATCTTGTTTCAAACATATTACTTTTGGATGTCTTAACTGCCTATTTTACTTAGAAGGTGCAAGCAATAATTGAATTATAAAGCTACCTTTGTACCTTTTACCAGGACCAGTTTATGTATGAAAGTATCCTTCCAGTTTGTTTAGTGGAAATATCTGTGTAATCAAGTTATTTTTTCTGCAATTGCTCAGTAACACTGTTGCATGGTCTTTGCAGCTGCCATTGAAAAGGACCTGTGGGCTACTGGTACTGTAAATGAGGAATATCTAAAAGCTCTAAATTCTCTCTTTAGCAATTTCCCACGCTTGAGAGCCACTGAGCCTGCAACTCTTAGTATCCCTCATCTCGTTACTTCTCTGAAGACAGGGTCTGAAGCAACACAAGAAGCTGCCTTAGATGCACTTTTTCTTCTAAGGCAAGCTTGGTCAGCCTGTCCAGCTGAAGTTTCTAGAGCTCAGTCAATTGCTGCTGCAGACGCAATCCCCTTGCTTCAATATTTGATCCAATCTGGCCCACCTCGATTCCAGGAGAAGGCTGAATTTCTGTTGCAGTGTTTACCTGGGACGTTGGTGGTTATTATCAAGCGTGGAAACAACATGAAGCAGTCAGTTGGAAACCCAAGTGTTTACTGCAAGCTTACGCTGGGCAACACACCACCCAGGCAAACAAAGGTCAGAATTTTTTTTTCTTCCGCGACTTATTTGCATTATTTTGGGATATTGGGGGATGCAAGACTTGTTGAGTTGGGATGTAAAGATTTATTTGTTTAGTCAAATACAAAACCCTTACTGAAAGTTGGACTTATTGTGTTGATATCTATTCTTTTAGTTCATCTGTGCTAATGTTTTGACTGAAGGTCTGTAATAGGAAGCCTGACTTAGGATAATGCATGGTGTTTTCTTTAATATGCCACTTGAATTAGACAAATGGTTCTTAAGGATTTTTTGTCGCAACTAAATCCTGGTACTCATCTAACATTTAAAACATTCTAGGTTGATTAGTATATGACATGCTTTAAGAGCAGTGGCTGAACAGTTCTGAGTTCAAATCCCACTTTCTTTGGTTGTTAACTGATAAAAGTTATTAATTAAAGAAAGGAAATGTTAATCTGATTCTTGGCATGGTGTGTTAGTAATATTTCTAGTAATGTTGCTTTTAGTCAACAGGTGTTAAAAAAACTGGGTCCTTTGTTTTGTCTTCTTGCTTGTAGAATAACCGCAACAGATTAAATAAAATGACAGACCATGATGATTTCCTTTGCACCTCTTGACATGAGTCTCGATTCTGTTGTTAAAGCTAAAGAACGTAATCTTCACAGTTTTTTTTTTGACTTTTCTACTTTTTTTTTTGTAACATGCTTTTGTATTGTCTTCACTTCTTCTGTAATCTAATGAACCATTATTAATCGTGTATTGAACCTCTCAGGTAGTTTCAACTGGTCCTAATCCAGAGTGGGACGAGAGCTTTTCATGGTCATTTGAGAGTCCTCCAAAGGGCCAGAAGCTACATATCTCCTGCAAAAATAAGAGCAAAATGGGAAAGGTAACTAAAAGTTCTCTTAGAGAAACAAAGTGAATTCTGAATTGTATCCTATTGTATTAAGCTTGAGATTGCTGCGGAAACTGTGGCTTATCCCTATTCTATTTTAATCTGACAACAGAGCTCTTTCGGAAAAGTAACAATCCAAATCGATCGGGTGGTGATGCTCGGAGCAGTTGCAGGAGAGTACACACTGTTACCAGAAAGCAAAAGCGGGCCATCGAGGAATTTGGAAATAGAATTCCAATGGTCAAACAAGTAAATTCAAGCCATTATTATTATTTTGCTTCACTTGAAATTTTTGTATGTTCCAATACAGAATTTTTTTTTCTGCCATGTCCAGTTTGACTTGTTTATTATACTAGTGTAAATAGTTTGCGAGAGATGATTTTTTTTGTTGTAGGTGTTTGCCCAAAAGTCAACAAATAGTTATTTGGTCGTTGTATTGCATTCTTTTGTAACATGATTTTTCTCTACTTTCTGGAATGAACGATATCAACAAACATTTCATTAAAACTTTCGTTGTGATTCTTTAAGGTAAATGTGTGCTTGTTTGGTGAGTGTTAACTTTGTCTGAAATTGAGTTTTTGCTCTCGATTTGGACATTATTGCTATAATTTGTGAGGTGAGGTGAATGTTGATACTCCCCCTCAAAATGAATTACTTACTACTGAGCCTGAGAGACATCAATTGCCATGCGAGGACGCTGTTGAACAATTCAATTCAGCCATGACATTTGAATTTAATTCCAGCTCTCAACTGGAGTAGTTCAGAATTCAATTCAGACTAGCCATGAGGTCGTTTAATTTAAATAAGTGGTAAGGTTATATGCTAATTATGTTTTTTAATTAACGCATATTCATGATGACCCATCCAAGCTTCAAAGAAACATCATTCGAAGGTTTTCTTGAAGGCGGATCACCCATTCCCCAATCCTCATTATCTGGATTCAAAAGTTGTTTTGAAAAACTTCCTTTAGATTGGGAAGGTTGTTAACGTGTATAATACCTGTACTGTATATGTCAAATTGATGTTAGTGTTTGATAATAAAAGGGCATATGATGTGACATATTAGTCAAGACTATACATTTGATTAGGTAAGTATTGAATATGCACTTACCTCAATATTCATACTAAGCGCTTCTCTCTGGCAAATGCTCCAATTTCGCTTTGTTTTTCCTAACAATATTTTACACACATACAATTTATCATTAATCACACACATAAATGGATAATTCCTTTTTATACTAAGATTTCAAATTTCTTAGTCCTCTCAACTCTTTCTTCTTTTCAACTTTTTATGCATCAAGTTCATTCCTTTTGTCATCGTAACGTCTTTTTCCCTTAATCTACAATTTTTAATTCTTAAACATGTTCAATTCTTTTTTAAAGTTTCCAACTTGTATTCATAACCCTATTTTTTTTTGTTTGAGTTTGGGTATCTCTGACCCACTAGGCCGAGACTAATCTGGTTCGGGGGTAGTTAGGTTCCATTCTCCTCCCAAGAGGCGTTGTGGGGGATTGAACCGCAATCCGCCCTGCCAAGTTCAGCCCTAATCACCACTGAACCAAAACACGCTTGGTTGTATTCATAACCCTACTAACACAACTCAATTTCATCATTCTTCTCTTCACCACTCAAAGATTTCTTTCTAAGTTTACTTACTCATTCTACCCCAACTCATTCACTCTCATACTCTCCTTCTTTCCCATCCTTTCCATTGTTCTCATTTTATCATCAAAACTTTAGCTTTCTTATTTACATTCACACAAAACCCTAAACCCATTATTTTCCCACATTCCTACTCTAATATACTTTGCTAAAACACAATGACACATTCTAACTCCTACTTTTCATTTTTTCTCCTTGTTCTTACAACTAACTTTTAAAAAGTTAGTAACTTTAGTAATTTTACCTTGAGTGAGTGTTTTCCAAAGTGTCGGTGCACTCTTTGATGCGGAGTTTTAGTGTTTTGGGAGTAGAGAAAGGCGGAGAATGAGTTTTAAATCTAAGAAAGGGGTTTTGGGGTTGTAGGTAGGTATTTTGGAGGTGGAGAAATGTGTTTTGGATGGTTAGAAAGACTCACAATATACCCGTTTTTAAAAGACTATTGTGTTAGTAACATGTATAATTTGAGTAGTTAATGTACGTTACACATCAATAACGTACATTATCAAACAACTAGGGGCGGACCCAGGTGGGGGCAGGTGGGGGCACGTGCCCCCACCGGTGGCCGGAGGTCCGCCCTATTACTTGAGGCTGTAGAGTTGGAGATAGAAGAAAAAAGAAGAGGAGAGGAGGAGAAGAACGATGAGAAAGAAAGAAAAGAAGTGAGGGAAAAGAGAGAGAAAGTAAGAGAGAGATGTATTGAAAAGTAAAAAAGAGAAAAAAATGAAAAAAAATAATAAGAGTAAAAGAGAGAAAAATTTATTTCGGTTGTGAAAAGTGAATGAAGAGAGAGAAAAGATTAATTAATGGGGAGAGATAAACTTTAAATGATGAAAGAGAAACTTTAAATAAGAATGAAAATATATGAGAGAGATAATTTTTGTTTGGGTATAAAAATTATTAGTATAAATTAATATTATTCTTTAATCTATTGTTTATTCATTTTAATTTTTTTATCCCATTTTACATTGTAGCAATTGAAATGTGCATTCAATTTATTCAAATTGAAAAATTTTAAATAATTGTAATTATATTTATATAAAATTTTAATTTATTTTAAATCTCAAAATATATTTAATTTTTTAGTTTATTAATTAAAATCGATTTTTTTATTTTACCATTTTTTTATTTCTTAAAAAGTAATTTCATAATT
>CANYCX010995492.1:0-14778 GCA_948193385.1 Breynia disticha f. nivosa | reverse complement strand
CTTCTTGTTACTTTATATAATCCTTTTATCACCCGTATATCAACCTTCTTCTAACTTGTTTCCAATCACTTATTTTTCTTCATTTTATTACATAATTCTTATTTTCATTAACCATTTTACTTATAATATTAATCACATGGTTTTAGGACGAGGATGTTATATCAAGTCATGAACGTTGTGTTCGGAATAGAACTCTCCTCCACCCTCAACTACCAATACCCAAATCTCAAGTCAATTTTGGAGAACACTGTCACTCCCCTCAACTGATCAATCAAGTCGTCAATTTGCAGTAAAGGAAACTTGTTCTTCATTGTCACCTTATTTAACTGGCAATAATCGATACAATGCCACAAACTCCCATCCTTCTTCTTCACAAAAACTACCAACACACACCAAGGTGACAAACTTGGCCGAATAAAACCTTTCTCCAGAAGCTCTTCTAACTGCCTCTTCCGTTCCCACAGCTCTAGAGCTTCGATCCTATACGACACCACTCACACTAGCGCAACTCCTGGCACTTTCTCAATCTCAAAATTAACCTCCCTCTGTAATGGCAAACTAGGTAACTCATCCCAAAACACCTCTGGATAGTCCCTCACAACATCCACATCTCTCACCTCTACCTTGTTCTTATTCACGTCTGTCACACAAGCTAAATATGCCTTACACCCATCTCTAATCAGCTTTGTAGCCATCGCTGCTAATACCAGGCAGGAAGGAATAACCTTTTGCTCACCCATCAATAGTACTCTCTTCTCGCCATTAACTTCTATCACCACTTCCCTTGCATACCAGCCTACCACTGATTGATTCCTAGACAACCTTTCCATACCCAGTTTGACCCCAAACTCTTCCATCCTCAAAATAATATGATCAGTAACATATTTTGCACCTCATATATGCATCTCATAATCTCTCACCACATCCCTCATCCAGGGTTAATGAGCACCAATGTTTCGTGAGTAGAAATAGTAATCATACCAGTAAGAACATCGGGGTTGGCTGTCGCCTCATCCCGTGTCATAGGATAGACATGTGTCTGAGGTGGAGCCACTGAATGTGAGGTTCCTCTACCTCTAAAGGTCGTGCTAACAGCTCTTCCACCTCTACCTTAGCCTCTGCCAATAGTAGTAGCTCCTTTTTTATTTGTTACACAACTCTATCCAAACATAGCTCTCGCCTCATTACTGATCCTCAAATAACAGTGCCTAACTTGATGACCCGACTGGTAGCAGTGGAAACATAACTGGCGAGTGTCCACACCAGTGTGACCTCTAGTATTCTGAAGGTATGACTCCTCCTACTCCTAACACCGCTCCTTTGCTGACTGCCTCCTCCACCTGTACTCCTACAAGGTATGGAATCAGTCTTCTTCTATCCACCAGTGGCACTGGATCCACCGGATACCTTTTGTCGCTTACCCTCTCTACGAACCTCCTCGGCCAAAAAATCCTCTGCTCGGAGTGCAGTCTCTGGTAGTGTCTGATAGGTAGGCTGCTTCATTGCAATCTTGTGCAAATATTAAATTGCAGCCCCCTCTCAAACTTGTCCCTCCTTTGGGTGTCAGTACCCACATCCTCTAGCGCATATCTGGAGAGTTTAGTGGACTGGGCCTCATACTCAGCAACAATGAGGTCCTTCTATTTAAGCTCTAAAACTCAATCTTCTTCATGTTTTTGTAAAGGGAGGGGTGTACTTCTCTGCGAACTCCCTCTAGAAGTCTCCCTAAGTCAGTGTGGGAGGGTCATTCTAGCTCCCTAAAACTGCATCCCACCAATCCCAACACTCTTCTGCAGTAAGGAGGTAGTGTATCTCAAGTTTTGCTCAGGCATGCACCTCATTCAGTTAAGAATTCACTCTGTGTTCTGAGCCAATCCTGAACCTCTGTAGGGTCTGTAGTCCCCTCAAATGGTTTGCGGCTTGCTTGCGCACCTCCCTAAAATTATGGTCAATACCGTCCCCTGTCGACCTCCCTGCCTTCCCCACATTTGCTGCACCATATCCTGGAAGAACTGGGCATAAGCAAGGTCAAAAGGTGGAAAGACACCGTATGCAAACTGAGCTTTGTGTCTAGGGGCTGATCTCTACCCTTGCATGAACTCCTATGACTCTACAGTCTCGCATGATACATTATCTAAAGGCTCCATCTTTAAGTAAGAACAACATTAACCCACTTTAGTTTTCAAGAATATGATGCAAGAAATCAATTTTGGCACAGTCTGTAAGGAATTGTAATCCTTGCTCTGATACCACTAAATGTGAACCCCACATTTGTAAAATTCATTTTTGAATAATCCTTGAAATTTGCACCTATTGTTTTTCTTTTAAACCAACAAGTAACAGAAAGAAGGAAACATGTAAATGCATTTCATTTTAGAAATATTGACCAAGTTCGATCATATACAAAATATATAAAATCAATGTGAAACTATACGGAAGCAATGGAATAGATTTACAATATATGTATGTAAATCAATTTTCTATAATCTAGTTTGTATAGATGTACAAAAGTTGGTAACCAAAATAAAACCCTCAAAATGCAAGCTAGCAGCCAACCTAAGTCGTACTGTATCACCACCTGAGCCCGCCCAAAAAGTGAGTCCCGATCGAATCTACTGTCGCTCTGCACAATCATCACAAACACACATGCACTTAAATAACTAAATACCCAGTAAGTACACCTATGACACACTTACTAAAGTCGTTAATGTTTAAGTACTCATTGGTAAGTGTATTAGGTGTTTTAGATATTACGGATAGGGAAATCATCCAACGGTATCTAATTTAATAGACATTAATTAGTTATACAAAGGATTAAGGCCTCGAATCATAACCTAACCCAAACTACCAGTTATTAGTTCGATTTTTATCCTTATTTTTCCCTTAAACACATACATTTTTAAGGTGACAGGTTTATGGGAACGGCCTGCTCTGGCCGTTCTCCTGGGCGTTTCCCCTACTAGACTGACACTATAAATAGAAGGGCTGGCGAAATGGTTTGAACAGGCCTTTCCTTTGCTCGTTCTGACATGCTACAACCACAAAAAGAGTATCACACATAACATTCCATACCATTCAAGCTCTAAACATAGGAAAATTTTCCTCAATAAACCACACTAAAAAACAACCTTAAAACACTTCATTTAATACTTTAAATCACTAACATTTTGCCAAGCATTCCAATTATCAATTTCACACAACAATTATCACATAAGCGTCTCATTTCCAAATAATTCACACACACAAAATCATCTTCACAACAAGCCACATCCATTCACATTTCCAACATTAACTCAACATATGTTCTTCATATTCCCATATCATAACCACACGTAAAAATAGCAAATATATGCTAACATGAATGTCAATGCAATATAACACCCCAAAAATGTTCATTTTATGATTGGAATAATGTATAATTTAATTTAGAATAATATATATATAGGAATATACATGCTAGGGATCGAAAGAAGGTCAGAAATGAAAGATGTTACAGTCTGCACAATATTAACTTACGTTAATGTGGTGACTGGCATATATTATGCTGCATTTTAGTTGAATAACGTACGTTACGATCTTGAATAACGTACGTTATTCATGTCTAGTTTTCCAGATTAACATGGTGTAACATCCTCGTCCTGAATCACTTAATTAAGATTCTAAATAATATATTTAACAAAAATAAAGAGTTTTACAATAAAAACGATGAAAATAAGTTATTAGAAACAAGTGGATGAAAGGTTGATAAAAGGGTGATGTTAAGTAACCAAAAGAAAGGACAAACCTCCAAAACAATCAAGTACACGTGGTGGAGGCCCAAAAAAGCGTGGTGGGCATGACCACACGTAATCCCATGCCCACCACGTGTACTCAACAGATTCCAACAAAAAAATATGTTCAGACGCATCGAGAATCACTCAAAACCTTAAAATCACCTCCAAAGAGCTCAAGAGAAAGGCTAGAGAGAGTCAAGGAAAGAGAGGGAAAGCGTGAGGGAGATTGGAAATTGAGCAAAGAAATTTATTTGAGTTATCGAATCAATTGTAGTTCTAAGCCGGGAACCTAGTGGTATAAGCAAAACAGGTAAAACTCGAAAGTTTTATAAGTTTTTACGAGTTTTACTATAAATGTTTTGAGTTTATTATTGAAAGAATTATTCAATGATTTAAGAAATTGAATTAGGAATTGAGTTCTGATTAAGTTATATTTATTTATTAATGATATAAGCATTGATAGAAAATATTGTTAAGGTTCTGGCTAGGGTTTCGACTATGGTTTGTATAATTGGGAAGTAAATGAAACGAATTTGAAAGAGCATACGTATAGCCAAGTTATTGAGTTGATTATGACTAGATAAATGTAAATTGTTCTTTAGGATGACACGTTAGGCGCGAACAGAGTTTGGGCTCACATTTGGAGTACCTGAGTAAGAGGTGAGTATATCTCATTATCTGGTTAAATTAAAATGAATGGTTATACTTATATATATTGTGAGTGAGTTGCGAATGATAGTACATATATAATTGAGTGATTATATAAGAATATGAATGAAATATGAATATGACGCTAAATGCAAATACGAGTAAATATATGTAAACGTGCAACTTATAATTGATATGAAAATGATACGTGAATGAGATATGTATGCACGTACCAAATGATGATATGTGATGATTGCGTACTTACATGTTGATATATATGAAATGTGAAATGAAATGATATATGGAATTGTATTTACGATTTAAAGGAAAAACAAGTACGCAAAACAAAAAGGTATTCGAAACAGGTATGTGAACGTGTTTATGATTTATGATATGATATGTGACATGGTTTATATGGTTGATATGATATGTGATATGGAAAGGTGATAAATGATCGATCATTCAGAGATGGGAGTAGGGCGACGGAAGTTAGGTCCACATGAAAAAGAAGGGGAAAAATGTTTTCAAAATGAATAGGGAGATGAAAGATTGGATTTATTATGAACGTGAACGTGCAATTCAAATGCATATGAAAAGAAATGAAAACGAGTTAAAAGAATAGTTCAAAGACAAAATGAAAAAGAAAGTAAAATGAAAAGAAAAGAAATGAAGATCACTTCTATATTTGTGAATGATTGCTATACAAATGTTTATAATGTTTCGTTAAATGAATTAAAGATTACTCACTAAGCCCGCAACTGCGATGCTTGTTTTAGGTACAAGCATTAGCAGTGCTAGAAGTTTGTACTAGCATTGTCAGAGAGTGATTTTCTACAGGTTGGACAGCTGCTACCCAATTTACTTCTCTCTCTTCTGCTGATGCCATTAGGATATACCTCATACATTTTGCATGTTATATGATGAGATGTTGCTATATGGATTGTACATTATATGTTATGGATTGATAGAGGATGAGTATGATGTTATCTACTGTATGTTGACATAGTGATATGTATATATATATATATATATATATGAGGTTGTGTGATTGAGATTTAGATATGATGATTGAGGTGTATGTTGCTAAACAAATGATTGTGTGTTTGAGAACTATTTATATTTTTTAAATTGATTTGCAAGAATGCAATAGGGATTTATGGGATATCCAGATTATAGCCGTTATATAGCAGTTCTACATAAAGTATGAACCTGCGTAACAAAGAAAAAATGGTGTATTAGCTTAACACAAAGCTTAATACATGGATGTGTTAACTAATACGATCGATATTCTGGTATATAATATAGTAACATGAAATATCCAAAATATAGATATGAAGTTACTCAAAGTATACTAAAGTTGAATGATGAGTAGCAATAATAAATTGTATGCAACTTAATGATAAAATTTTTAAAATATACGTAACTAATGAGGTAATTAGAATAGGATGTTTTACATGGGTTGCTCATCCTATGTTAATTTTTCCAAACCTACGTTATCGGGAGTCTGGACGCGTTATTAAAAGGCTTAAAACTGTCTTATTCGAGACAAAACATACTCAAACCCTTCAAAACATTGTCTCAACCCTAAAACAGCATCCCAAGGCTCCCTAAACACTAAATCTTCCTATTATCTCGTAGATTACAACAGCTAACAACACAACGATTCCTCCATCCAAATTTCTACAAACGAGGTTTTAAAGTAAAGTGGGAGGAAAGGTAAATCTCTAAACCTAAGGTTAAAATTCATGTGAAATAAGATGAAAATGGTAGGGTTTTGTTGGGTTTTCATAGTAGTTACTGAATCTATAAACATTTAACCTAAAATAGGAGGATTTAGGGGAGATTGAGGAACTTAAGGTTTTTTGGAAAATTGGGGATTTCAAGTAATTGGATGAGTAAATGAGAAAATAAGCATAGAGTATTGTATATGATGTGAAATGTGATATGATTTGTGTAGGAGGCGACATTCGGAACCCGAATGGGGATTGAGTGACGAGCCGATTCGCGGACTTTGAGGTAAGTGCACCGAATGACACTTACCATTCTAGGTTTTGCCTCTGTATGGTTAAGTATAATTAATTAATGATTCATTTGTTGAAATGGTAGAGAGAATGAGTCATTTAAAGGGCTTGATTGCTTGTATGCCTTTATGTGAATTACTTGGAAGTTGTATGAGCTTGTGTTTATTATGTGTGGAATGTAATAGATGATGGTAAGGTGCTATGAAATGTTCTACAAATGAATTGAATGGTAATGTGAGTTTGTTCAAGAGTAAGTTAGTTGTATAATGAGATGTATGTAAGTTGTGTGGTAATATATTTATGAGTATTATGATGAAATGACCTATGAATGTTTGGTTTGTGTTATGATGAGTTGAATTAAAAATGGAACTTGTGAATGGTATGAATTATATTGTGTTGATTTGTGAAATGATAGTGTGCTGAACTAGAATGCCAACTTTTATTGTTGAGAATGAGTGGCTTGAATGTGATTTTCTTTATGAAAGCTGTTGAATGTTCATAAGCTTCGCATAAATGGTGCAAATGCATAGATATGTTGGTTGTGATTATGTATGATTCCTTGTATGGAAATGTGGCCTTAGGGCATGTTATGGTATAGTGTGAAATCTCGTGAAATGCATGTGTGTATCTTTGAGAACATCATATTCATTGTGGATGTGTATGATGTATGATTTGTGTTTGTGGTATGGTTGTGAGTATGTGAAGCATTTCATAGATTTCATGTATGATAAGTGTCACTGTTTTGGCATTGCATGAGCACGTTGTATGTTCATACTATGAGATTATGGAGAGGAAGGTGAGATGTTCTTCCTCGTGATAGAAAAAGGGGTATTGCCAATCGAGAAAAAGCTCACATTAAAGGGGTATTGCCAAATCAAGCAAAAGCTCAAAATTAAAGGGGAATTGCCAATTTATGAGAGTGGACTCTTTGACATGCACGATAAATAAATAAAGACCCTGGGGCATATGTGTGGACAATGCATTAGCATTGCATTCGCACTCATTATGCATACATGAAATTGGTTGCATGGAAATGAATGTATGTGGACACTTGGTATGATACTAGTTTGACTTGTGATTGATCAATATGTGCTCTTGTATGATTTATAAGGAATATGATCCTATATGATTTATGTGCTCTTATATGTATTATACGTTTGAGTATGACCTTGTTAGTTATGTAATGGTGATATTATGAATGTTTGAATAAACTAGTTGAACTTATATTTATGGAATGATGTTATGGTGGTGATTTGATGATGATAACTCGAATTATGACAATTTGGTTATAAATTATATGAATCATGTATGTGTGTGTGGAATGGGTTCCATATGTGTATGAACATTTGGATATTAAGTGGCCTGTGAAGGAAAGTAATGCATTGTTCATGTTTTTGAATGAATATATATGTGTTTATGGTTTGAGTGTGAAGTTGTGTTATGGATATGATAAGGAATTGAATGGTTTCAATGTATATGTTTATGATGGTGTTACAATGGGCTTAACTTGAACGTGGGTAAATGAGTTTTGGAATGGAATAGCATACGTTAAAATGGATTTTAACGTATGTTACCTTAAGGTCTGATTTGATCCGAGAGCTTTATTTAAGAAAACAGGATCATGTTTTTTTTGCTATAAGAAAACAGGATCATGTACGTTACCAACAAGGTAACATACGTTATTCTTGTCTGTAAAAACATAAGGTTGAGCAGATGAATAACGTACGTTAGGGCCAGGTTAAACCTACATTAGTTATGACCATAAACCTAGTTTTGACCAGAATAACATACTAATACATATCTGGAGTAAGCTAATGATCTAGGATGATTTCCCTAGTAAATAAAACACCTAAAAGACCTTACCAACGAGTACTTAGGCATTAGCTACGTTGGTAAGCATCGTAGGTGTACTTACTGGGTATTTAGTTACTCACGTGCATGTGTGTTTTGTGTAATATGTGCAGAGTAATAGGGATTAGTAACAGGACTACATTTTTGGCAAGGCTAAGCGGTGCGATATTGAAAAAGATCGAGCTCTTAGTTTTGGGTTTTGTTTATGTTGTATGTCTATACAATTTTAGTATAGATGGGATTTACAAACATTGCATGTAAATCGTTTTCCCATAGCTTCCGCATTTCAATTTCTAATTTCGTGTGTGGTCAACATTGGTCCTTGTTAAATTTATTGCCACAATCATGCCATTAAGTCACATCACGCGCTTAAGTTCATTTCACAAATCACACATATACCACATACAATTGTCATTCCAATTCATGACCCACATAACACTTTTACAAACTTCATAATTCAACAACAATCATATGCTCACACATAAGGGTAATTCAACATCCAACTACATTCTCAAAATCAATTCACTCCTATATATCACACACTAGGCATGCCTCTTAAATCTCATCAACCAAAACAACATTACATTCATACAAGCACATTAATTCATTCTCCACTAGTTACACGCAAGTAATCCATAGCAAATTATCATACTCAAATCGCAATCAACACAACCAAACCATATGCAATATAACACGCAATCAAAACACATCTCGCCAAGTCCATTTTACGGCACTTTACCTAACATTTCAACATATGCAAAATCAACCAAATATAGTTAACCAAATAGAAGCAAGACATACAATGGTAAGTGTGAATCAGTGCACTTACCTTGAGATCTGCGAAGTCGGCGCTCAGCTCAACTCCGCTCTGGGTCCCGAACACTACCTCCTACCCAAATCGAACCACATTTTACTTATTAAACACAAATTCAAACTCAATTTCACATTCTAGTGCTTATTCCTTAACAATCCCCATATCACTCAAACCCTAAAATCTCAAATCTCCCATAAAAATCACGATATGAGTTAAATACGTACACCTATAAGATTATCCATAAAGACCCCACAAAACCCTACATAAATTTATTTAAAATCTTGTCAATTTTAAAAGATTACCTTGCTGAAATTTGCTACAAGAACCCCCAATCCGACCAACACTTTGTTCTGGCCTGAGGTTTATGAAGAACTAAGGAAGAGGGGTAGGAATTTGTGTTTAGAAAGGTTTGGAAAGGTTTGAATGATTTTTTTGAGGGTTTTAGAATAAGGAGAGGTCATTTGAAAACCTAGGGTTGTGAATGTAACACACTCTCTCTCTGTCATAAAAATACACGTCTATTTTTGAATTCCCACCAGACCAAACAGCCTCGAGAACAGCCTACCCAAACCGTTTGGGTGACCGTTCCAAGCTTATTTCCAGCACACATTTTTACTCTATTCAGTGGTACTGGAGAACAGCCATGGAAATGGTTTATGTTGACCATTTCCAAGGCCATTCCAGGCCACTATTTTTGGAACTTTTTTGCTAAGTTTGAGTCGTATTTTCTTGGGATGTTACGCCTATAATTTCAAAAGAACAAGGATTAATTGAAGGGAGGGTCATGCGAGATAAAAGGCCACCAAGTGGGATGGCAAATTATGAATATGAAGAAGGCCATTCTGATGAAGAAAATATAAGTGCATTAAAGATGGTGATTGAAAATGATCCAACCTTGTTCGGAGAAGTAGTGAAAAGAAAAAAAATGGAGGAGGCAATGTCTTCACAAATTGAAGCCATTGAGAGGAACCAAACTTGGGAACTTAGTGTGGCACCTAAAGAAATCAAGCTTATTAGGGTCAAGTGGTTATTCAAACAAAGCTCAATGAAGATGGCGACATGGAAAAATTCAAAGCTAGGCTAGGTGCAAACGGACATGCACAACGACATGAAGTAGATTACACTAAAGCTTTTTCTTCATTTGCAAGACTTAACACTATTTGTATAATCCTCGCGATAACCGCTCACTTCAAATGGGAAGTATTTCAACTGGATGTAAAGAGTTCTTTTCTCCACGAAGAATTAAAGGAGGTGTTTGTACATCAACCAAAAGGATTCTTAAAGGAAGGAGAAGAAGAGAAGGTTTATAGGCTGAGAAAGGCATTATATGGTCTCAAACAAGCACCACGAGATTGGTATAGTAAAATTGATTGAAGCCTATTATAGTCGAGAAAACTTTCAAAGATGTCCCAACGAACACAATCTATTTGCAAAATCAAAAGGAGGTAAAATCTTGGTTGTGAGCCTTTATGTTGATGATTTAAGTCTTTACTGAAAATGATAGGAATATGTGTTATGAGTTTAAAAATTTCAACACTTGATATTTGTTTAAGATTAAACTTGTTTTTCTCTACTTTCAACACTTGATATTTGTTTAAGACTAAACTTGTTTTTCTCTACTTTTAAGACATTCAAATGTTGGCATTCATAACAAGTATAATTTCATAAATGAAACGTGCCAAATCATAGGCCAAAATCCTATAATCCTACAACTAATCTTTAAGTCTCAATCTTCAAAGTAAGACATGTTATTCTTGGATGGGCTCACCATTCAAGATCCATATTCAATCTTTATTACAAAGATCAATAATATTTTCCATGCTATTACAACTTTAAGGCATGTATACCTATTAGAAAACTAAAATAAGGACCATAAAATGTACCATAAATATACACGAACTTCATAGCACAAATAATAAGAACATGTAATCCAATTTTAAGTTTGTGTCATAAAAGATTAATGAAATTGTGTAACTAGGTCATAAATACTCATGTATGTTTTGAAAACACTCTTTAAAAAAAATTTTGTTTCTAACTTGTATTAGACTTATAAAACTCATATTGTTAATGACCAATTCTAATGAGGAATACGATTTTGTTACCATAACCTCAACTACTAGGTTCATACAGTACATAGGTATAATCTTAACCACAATCCTTCTCTTCCATAGTTTATTGTCAAGGTTATCAAAATTATTTACTCAAAAAGATTTGCATTAAAACAATAATCTTATTTTCATAATCTAGTTTTGGTTAATAAAATTCATGTTAACAAGAATGAATCAATAACAAAATAAACTTGTTTTTAAACCATCATTACACGCTTTTCAATTGGTGTCATAAAGAAACCAATTTCAATTTAACCATAAACATGTTTAAAGCATTATAAAAAAATAAAATAATAAAAAAGTATAACAATTAAACATCTACCATTAATTGGTATACAAGTAAATTAATTTGATATAAGCAAATATATATATCAGCAACATACATATATAAAACCAATATATAAACATACATAAAATATGAAATAAAACATACCATATAACAATATATGCATATTTTTATTTCAATGATTAACATGTACACTGAGACTATATATGATAAATACTCTTTCATACATATTCTTAGATTATAAATATTATGATTTTGACATGTTTCTAAGCGTTTATCACTGAAAATAGTTCATAAAACATCTTATACATATTTTGTATTTAATCATCTGATTATCCTTTATAATACTTAATTTGTGGAATAAAAAAAAATTCTATAATAATACTAAATATAAAAATCATTCATTAGGTATACATATAACAATATACAGATCAGCCTGTAGCTCAGTTTAGAACATAGCTCGTGTTAGTGTAATACGTCCCAGGGGCACGGCCCCGTATTATACTACCACATTCTTGTTCATTTGCAATATATAACTCATTTTTTTCAGGCATGGTTTGTATGCAACTGTTGTATTCCTATAATCAACCAATTGTCAACCTGTTATAATCATATCTATTTATTTCAGTTCATAAAACAATCATTTCATATCATCTATATAAATCTTTCATATGATTCTAAAAACACACATTTCATGCAACAACTATCTATACATATCACTATATATAAAATCCTATTTGACTGTAGAGAGAGGAATTGCTGAGGAGCGGCAGCTGACCCATTTGCTGATGTAACTTCTATGAACTTCTAATCTTTCCATGTTCCTGAAACACATATATCGCATTTGTGTAAGTTGCGGGATCAATGAGTAATCATATATAATGATTAATCCATTTTAGTATTTCTATGATTTGTATCCCTAATCTATCTGTTTATCTAAATATTAGACTTCTCTTTATTTTCTTTATTTCTAGATACTATATTCTTTTATTGATTACTTAAGTGTTCAGTAACTTGATTTGTATTCCTGTAATTCATTTTCTTATATTTTCAAATCATAATCGTGTACTTTCAACATATTATGTGTAAATAGAAATGTATCTGTAACGATATCGTTCATAAAAAGACACGTAATTCTGTACAGCTGAAACTGTCAACCTATACTGCAAAAGTTGTGATCAGCACTAATATTTTGTAATCATATATTCTTTCATATCATCATATGATTTATTTCAATTTATGTAATTAAATGTATCCTGTATGATCTTTCTGTGATTTTGACATACAATGCAAAATAGCATATAACTATAACTATATACTGTGTAATCTCCCATCTCCCTTCCGTCTCTAAAGATCGATCATATATAACCAATCCAATCACCTCACCAATACCATATCATATCAAATATAGTATCATATACTGTATTCTATAATTGTGTCCTGTATAATATACTGTATATTCTCCCGTCTCCCTTCCGTCTCCAAAGATCGATCATATATCATCTTTTCAATCACCACCAATACCATATCATATCCAGTACCATATTATATCACTCAATCGTATAATTGCATTCATTTCCATTTTATGTCACATTCATATTTTACCTTTATTTCAACTCATATTTCATATTTTCTCTTTTTCTTTCTTTCATATTTTTGTGCGATCATTCACTCGTATAATGTCTTTAATCGTATTTATTGGTATAGGATTATATATCTATATTAATAATACCTTTCTACAATTATGAAGTCATGAATGATCATGAACTTCCTGTCGTATTGATATTTTATGTTTTAAACAAATATTCTATATTCATAATTTCTTTCTTTCTTTATAATTGTTTCAAACTTATCTTAATTGTGTTATCATAAGGCCATTTCCTAGGGTTCTACTTATAATCATATTTATCCTATCAAACATCTCAATCATTCTTATGCATATGTTTTCGTTTTTTTATGCTCGTAAATTTTTCTTGTTGGTTATTTACGTGTATGCATCATATCAACTCAATAAATTAAACAAGCACTCCGACTATCTATATCATGGCATATGGCAACCCCTTCACCCCCTGTCAGCAATTTCTCACACTCTAGCAACGTCTAACATTTTTCATATAATTCAAACATCTAACTAATCACCCAAAGATCATATATCCTTTTTATTGTCTTTTTCTTTAGGTGATCACACATAAAATTATATTTAAGTGAGTCAAGATTACTCACCCGTATATCCGTATTTTCCTAGCTCCTCGAAATTCTGATCCTGCTATAAATATCCAATGATTTGACCGAATAAATTTTCTATAATCAATACCATAATATGAATAACAAATATTTGTATAAATCTTGACAATTATATGAATAAATATTTAAAACTCCATAATCATTCTTGCCTCTATATCCTCGATCAAATATTTGGTATTTTCTTAATCGATATTTGTTCTCCGTCGACTAAATTTCTCTTTTTCTTGTTTTTTTCTTAGTATATTTCTCTCTTCTTATCTCTTGGCTCTCCTATTTCTTATGCTCTCTCTTTTTTTGTTTCTTCTACTTTCTTTCCTTTTTATTTTTAGACGAATGCAGGTATTTATAAGGAAAAGTTTAAACAATGGCCCGACCAAACTAACTTGGCACGACCTGTGCCTTAAATCCTCTTCAATTTTTGAGGTGCACAAATGAAAAATCAAGTTTTTTCTTCATTGGCACGCCCTTTGCTTGCTTTGGCACGCCCCATGCCATTTCATCCTCATCATGCTTCAAATTCCAAAGTTATTTAAATGATGCCAGCTCAAAACACTTTAATATAACGGTCTAAATCCATTGGCATGCCCCAAACTCCATTGGCATAACCTTAGGGACTGATGGCACGTCCCATGCCATCTAGCATGCCCAATCTACAAATGGCATGACTTGTGCTTCATGGCATGCCCATATCATCATGGCACGTCCAATCTACACATGGCACGCCCTTCCTTTTACTTATACTCTCTTTCAGCCTTTAATCAATCTAATTAATCATTAAACCTTAAATGTTCATTCATTTATTGTCTAATTCATCAATCTAATTAATCATTTTAATTATTTCTTTATCTTAAAACTTAAGGATGATGATGTTACAATATCAACCCCTTATACCCTCCTTTCTTTTTTGAACTTTATTCTTTCATGTTTAATTAAATTCAACCCTATATCAACTCATAATTAACCTCTTATTTTATTTCATTTATTAACTAAATTATTCATTTTCTTAATCATTTTAATTATCTTATTAATTATA
>CANYCX010995185.1:0-11596 GCA_948193385.1 Breynia disticha f. nivosa | reverse complement strand
ATCCACTTAACACATGTTTTAAGGTTCACAGAGGTTCACATGATCAAGTTCGAAAAGACAAAATTTCACATATGATTGAAACAAAAGTTCACATATGATTGAAAAAAGATACTTCAGAACAAGTATAGGATGTTCACATAGGTTTGCATGCATGAAATTCACATATATGTCCACGAACATTTCATCACAAACCACTATAGTTTAGATAAGTTCACATGCACAGACTGGCACATGTGTTTACGGACACTTCATCACAAGAATCGGAAGTTCACAAACGTTCACATACATAATATAACATGAAAGGGCACGCATTTAATGCAGCAGTATCTTTTAATTTCAAATTTCAACGTGTGATATATGATCTGGCTAAAAGTGTAATATATAAACAGTAAATAACATAATAATAAAATCAATTTAAATTATACCTATAACCTCAATAACCAAACGTGCAGTGTCAAAACTTAAAAAATAAACTTAAAAAATTACACTGAAATAATTATCTCTATAAGGTTTGTTAAATTTTTCTTTTTTGATTGGATAGCTAAGAAAAGGTTCAAGGGCCCAAAGGGGAGAAATCTGCTCCAACTACAATGACCCGAGAAGCTTAGAACTCTTTATCGGTTCCTTCATCTTGCTCCCAAAATATAACTCTCACACACAACACAACTCTGAGGAAGAACACACAACTTATATTTCACAGAAACGCATGAACTTACACAAAAACAGGGACGTTACGATCTGATTTTTCACCTCATAAGGTTCAATCTTTATGTCCAAATTCAAATTTCTACATAAACCATTGAACAATTCCTCTTTATTAGCTACTTAACTTCATTCTTTTCATGTGGGTCTTTCTCTCTTTGCACATAGCGGCTCTTGCATTAATGTTATCTCTATTGGGTTCTTCTCTGTTTTAATTTTGGTTATGTTTAGCTCCGTGTTGTAGCTATGTTGTGTTTGAAATGCATGAATTGTAGTCTAATTTGAGCTTCTTGGATTGTTAAGTTGTGATTGTAGCTGGTTTAGCTGAACTGGTTTAATCTAGGTGGCGTAGTGGTAATTTTTGTGGGGATTGCTTTTGGTTCGGGTTTAAGGTTTGGTTATCTGTTTGCATGTTCAGTTTGGGAATTAAAGATATGTTTTTAGTGTTTGTGTTTGATTGTGGTTATGTGTAGGTGTATTTGAAGCATTTATGTTGGTTTGAATTGAGGTTTAGAAGTTGTCCAATTTTAATTTAGAATTTGCTTCGGGTTTTATCATGTTAAACAAATTTCGATATTTGATCAGATATTGATATGCTCTACATGCCAACACAGTGCGTAGTTGAATGACAATGGCCGGTCGACCAAGCGGGAATTTGGTATTCACCGATGATAACGATGATGAACCCTTAGTTTTTAGGAGGAATTCGACAACTAAGCAAAATAAATCAAGTCCTGAGGTGAAGAGACCGCTGCCATCATCATCTCAAAACACCAATGGTCAAACTGCAAATGCTCAAAAAGGTAAAACTGCCATTCCATCGAAGCCGTCATTGGTGAAATCTCCGATTGGGAGTCCTAAAGCGTCAACTTCCTCGGCCAAGCCATCGCCAGTGCGGTCACCATCCCAGGTGAAGTCGCCTCTAACAAATTCAAAAGGGCCAACTTCATCTCATGATCAATCAAAACTACCACCCAAAAATGGCATATCTAGTTCTATCAAACGGGAGATCAATCCTGTGAAGCGTGAATCTGAATCTAAAGTTGATGATGAAGATTCTGAAGACGATAAACCCTTGATGATTAGAATGAAGAAAACAGTGGGCAAAGATGTAGGTTCGCGAACTCCTGTCAAAGATGAGGATTCAGATGATGATAAACTTTTATCAGATAAGTTTAAAGCTAAACAAAGTGCTGGGACATCTGGCAGCAAGATTAACAATCCCATTGAGAAGAGACCTGTTGCTCAGAATGGTTCTCTGCAAAAACCATCGATTATACCAATTAAGAGGTCTGTGGATGGATTAAACTCCTCAAATCAGTCTTCTGCCAAAAAACCAAAGATTGCCGATCAATCTATGGCGGGAAAAGTAAAGCAAGTAACAGTCAAGGCGAAGCAGAAGTTAGATGATGACGAGGATGACATTCTATTATCCCAGAGAAAGAAGGTGGCGGTTTCTTCAGATAGTAAATTATCATCATTAAAGCAAAAGGCTACTAAACCTGTCCCTGCTTCATTCAAGAAAACAAATAAGAAGATCAAGAAACAGATGAAAAATTCTAAATATTCCAAATCTACAAAAGTGCAACCTGGATCCACTGATGGGCAAAAGAAATGGACAACCTTGGTTCACAGTGGTGTCATTTTTCCACCTCCATACAAGCCTCATGGAATTAAGATTCTTTACAAGGGAAAGCTAGTTAATTTGACTCCAGAACAGGAAGAGGTACCTGATTATTTATGTTGTACTTATTTTGGATTGCCAAAAATGATGGTCCTCTTTGTTCCTCCTGCTTAATTATGTATTTACTCTACCCCTGGTTCTAATTTCGAAATTTTTTATCTTGGTTTGTTCAAGTTTTTATATTTATTTTTACCTTGTTGATCTGCAGGTTGCCACTATGTTTGCTGTTATGAAAGATACTGATTATATGCAAAAACCAAAATTTCTCGAGAATTTCTGGAATGATTGGCGTAAACTATTGGGGAAGAACCATGTTATTCAGAAGTTAGAGGACTGTGATTTTACCCCTATATATGATTGGCATCAACAAGAGAAGGAAAAGAAAAAACAAATGACCACAGAAGTAAGTTGGTGCATTTAAAATACTTTGGAAATAATGTGCACAACATGATGATTTGTGCTGGTGAGAGAAAACTTCAAATGTATTTTGCAGGTTCTGGGGTATTTGGTTTTTATTTATCTAAAGTAAATTTTCAGCATGCTAATCCTGTTGTGATGACCATTTTGTTTCCTTTATTTTTGTTGTCATTATAAAATGAAGTCCAATGGTAGAGTTTTCCTTATTATGTTTGTTCACAATGCTCGAACATGGGTTAGGCAGTGAAGTATGGTCCTTGAAAACGTGATTTTTTCGAAGTACTGATGAGTACAATTTTTGTCATGAGTTATAGCAATGTTCTTCTCTTTGTAGGAGAAGAAGGCATTGAAAGAAGAGAAATTGAAGCAAGAAGAGAAGTTTATGTATGCTATTGTTGATGGAGTGAAAGAGAAGGTAATTCTGTGTAGCCATCTGAAAGAGCATGCATTTCATGTGTTCATCTCTAAATATTCTCTTGGGTTTTATTTTTTCTCATTTATGAATGAATTGAAATCAAATTTGATACCAAACGCTATGCAAGTGAGTATTTATTGTATTTCAATGATCTTTTTTTTTTCAGGTGGGGAATTTCAGAGTTGAACCGCCTGGACTGTTTAGAGGTCGTGGGGAGCATCCAAAGGTACTAATATTGTGTTGTACTTGGTTAACACTGATTTTGGTTTGTTGATATCAGCTATCTTTTATCTTCATGTATTATTGATGCTTGGCAGATGGGCAAACTTAAAAGGCGGATCCATCCAAAAGACATCACCATCAACATTGGAAAGGATGCCCCGATCCCAGAATGCCCTATTCCTGGAGAAAGGTGCTATTTCTAATAAGCTGGTTGATTGGGGAAATAGAAAGACAATACTTTGCAAATATCAAATAAAAAGTATTGATGGAATTTCATAAATTTTTAACTTGGCAGCTGGAAAGAAGTAAAGCATGACAATACCGTTACATGGTTGGCTTTCTGGAATGATCCCATCAATCCAAAGGAATTCAAATATGTCTTCTTGGCAGCGAGCAGTTCCTTGAAAGGGCAAAGTGACAAAGAGAAATATGAGAAAGCAAGGATGTTGAAGGTAGTGATAAGCTTGTTATCCATAATCTCATATGGTTTTGATTAAGTGATCAATACTTTAATATATAGCTGCATTATGATTGCAGGATTACATACATAACATAAGATCAGCTTACACAAAAAATTTTACACGCAAGGATGTCATGAAGCGGCAAATAGCAGTTGCGACCTATCTTATTGATAAGCTAGCTCTTAGGGCGGGTAACGAGAAGGTATGCATATATGTGTCTTATTACTAATAAGAGAAAAAACTATAATGATGACCCCTCATATGTTTCTCTTTTTCTTCATTTTCATTTTCTTGATGAAATGTCTTTTATTGACGTTCTACAAATTTGAGTGGAAATTGCGTCTGCCTTTCTGGCTAGGGTTTGTACATTATTTACCAAAATTTATTCTTATTGCAGTTTTTGTGGTGTTCTACTTTGTTAAAAAACTTTACTTTTCTAGAGTTTCTATAATGTGAAATCATTCTCGATCTCTTCTGTTATGTGTCTAATATAGTTTGATCTGTTTTGAATTCTGCATTATATGGTCTTAAAGTAAGGGATGATCGTGTTGCTCAGTAATCTCTGATTGCCTTTTGCAGGACGATGATGAAGCTGATACTGTTGGTTGTTGTACACTGAAAGTGGCAAATGTAGAGTGTGTACCGCCAAGCACGCTAAAGGTATGCAAATTCTCTTCCATCAGCTTTTAAAGAAATTTTTTTTGTTCAAGGTGCAAACACACATTCTATTGGTAATATGCATGTTTCTGTTTTTTCTTTCAGTTTGATTTCCTTGGTAAAGATTCAATTCGATACGAAAACTCGGTGGAGGTTGAACCCCCTGTGTACAAGGCAATTGGGAGTTTTCAGACCGGTGAGCAAACTGGGATTTGTTCAAATATTATATAGACTGGAATAGTTATACTCCGGATGTGGCTAATGGGGTTGTTTTCTCCTTACTCAGGGAAAAAACCTACCGACGACCTGTTTGACCAACTGGATACAAGCAGGCTTAATACTCACTTAAAGGAACTCATGCCAGGCCTAACAGCGAAAGTTTTCCGTACATATAACGCCTCAATCACGTTGGATGATAAGGTAACTTGACATCTGTTCATCTAAATTTTCGGTAAATTTAATGGCTATGTACCAATATCGTCTGCTACAATTCATGATTATATACAGATATAAGACAACATATCTGTAAATAACGTGGTCATTTGTTTACTTTCTTATCATGTACTGTTGGGGTTGATTTGGACTATTGGCAGCTATACGAGGAGACCGAAGACGGCGACGTGGCAGAAAAAGTGGTAGTTTATCAACAAGCAAATAAGCAGGTAAAGCTAGTTTGTGACAGAATCAATCTCCATCTTTAAGCAATTTACTGGTACTGATTTTTTTTCTTCTGCAGGTTGCAATCATCTGTAACCATCAGCGCACAATTTCAAAATCTCATGGTGCACAAATGACAAAACTAACCGAGAAGATTGAGGAACTTAAGGTAGTAAACATTAACATCATTTGTGATGAAGGAGCTGTATTTTAATAGCAGACGAGTTGAATGTTGAGTTGGAAAATTGTGAACCTTTTGCAGGCGATGATAAAAGAGCTGAGAATTGATTTGGACCGCGCTAAGAAGGGCAAGGCGCCATTGAAGAACTCGGATGGAAAACAAAAGAGGAACCTGACCCCAGAAGCGTAACTTGACTACGCCACTCTTTCCTATTGTTTTACATCTTCTCTGTGTGCATGCTCGTGCGAGAGCTTATATTTGCATGTCTTGGTTTGTTCAGCATCGAGAAAAAGATCACGTCGACCAACCAAAAAATCGAGAAAATGGAACTCGCCATGAAGACGAAAGAAGACCTTAAAACCGTGGCTCTGGGCACGTCGAAAATCAACTACCTGGATCCTAGGATCACCGTGGCGTGGTGCAAGCGGCATGAAGTTCCGATTGAAAAGGTGAACTCTTGGCGCAATTTATCAATTGAGCTTTCTTTACAAATGAAAGAACACACGATTACCATCTCTGTTGTTGCAGATCTTCAACAAGTCACTTCTGGCGAAGTTTGCGTGGGCAATGGACGTTGATCCTCAGTTTAGATTTTGATGATGCGGAAGAAGGAGAAGTGCGGTTGCTTCCTGGTTCGCGTTGAAGAGAAATAGGCAAATAAAAAAAAATCCAAAAAAGGAGACCAAATTGTTTATGTTTCTGATTAAAATTCTCTCATTTCTTTTCATTGTATTTTACTGCAGCAGAAAGAAATTAATGTTGTTGTATGCTCCTTCTAATCTAATTATTTCCTCCTTTCTCATTTCCTTTTCTTATATTCAATAATATCACCTTTCAACTTTACTTTTTTATACGATAATATGATTTGCGAGTATCTATTTATGATATAATAAGAACGATACGAATTCAGCTTTCGTATTGTTTATGTTGTAAATAATGACATTTGGTAGAAAATAGTACGATACGATTATGAAACGTTTTAACGGCACTACTTACATATGTAAACATGTCAAGGTTTGAAATTGACTAGAAGTTAAATGAAAAAGAAATTAAAATCTATGAACTAAATCTACTGAGCAATAGAAGAAACTAGAAAGAGTAATATTTTGAAAGGTAAATTTTCTAACATAACATTTCCTATTTCTTTCAAAGGGAATATATATTTTAAATAATTTAATTTTTTCAATGCTTAAAATAAGTTTAGTTCGCCAATTTTTTATCGGTTCACTTACAAATCAACTTGAATGGTCATATTAGACTGTATCAGTGACTTATTCACCAGTTCACTGTTCGATCGATCGGTTTGATCTGGTTTTGTAACACTAAATAGGATCGACCTCAGATGAGACAATGTAATTCCATCATTAATACTGTGACTATTAAAATTAAATGATGAAATTTCATATTAGTGACGAAAAATTGTTGCTGTTAATAACACTCATTTTTGTAATGTTACATAGTTGGTATAATTACATCATAAATTAGTTTATATTTTAAATTTCTACATATATTATATTATAATGTCACACTTATTATAACATGATGTAGTATATTAATTAGACCACTCTAGTTATATCATTAAACTTTATTATAATAATTAAACGATTAATAAATACATTAATATATAAAACTAAGTCAAACACTAACTATATATTAAAGAGGGAAAAAAGTCATTAGTTTCTCATTTCAACAAATCGATAGTAGAGACAGAAGCACACAATAATCCAAGTACATAGAAACCAAGTTTCAATAAGACATAACACTACTACCTTAATTTGTTGTCTCAATAATACTATCTACTCCTCTTATTGAATTAACACATAAAATCTTATTGAATTATCACATAAAACCACAAGTACTCTTGTGTTGTATATATGTAAGCATCGAGTCTTTAGTTGATAACTTAATTTCCCTCTTCGGTCTCGCTCGGAGGACGGCCGCCGCGTCTGAGTTTGTGGTGACGACCATATCCATTGCCGTATCCATGTCTATGTCCATATCCACGTCTGATTCCATGGCCATAACCACTACAGTCACAGTGGTGGTGTTCCAAATCAACTTGCGAATTCTCATCTGCAGAATGCAATACGCGCATTTATATAGTTAAGTACTATCCATAATCTTTGCATGTAAATATGTAAAGTAGAACAACGTGCACGAAAAATAAAGACGTTCACTGGGAAAAGCAAGCTCACGAAAGTGTGGGAAAATTAAAATGTATGAACTAAATCTACTAAGCAATATTGAAGAAAGTGTGGGAAAACTCACGGGCTGTTTGAGCAAGGTCACGAGCTGAAACCATTGAAGAGACCACAAGGAAGGCGAGGGCAAGAAGAAGTAGAGTCTTGGAGAATGCCATGTAAAGAAAAAAGTTATAACGCAAGGCCTAAAGCTGAGAAAGAAGCTTGTTGTGAAATGTTGGATGAGTAAGACCATTAGTGATCCTCTCTATTTATAGGAACTTGGCAAGCTGACAACTGAGTGAAATGAGTCGGAAAGGTGGGTTTAATTATCTTAATTTTTTTTCACTATCCTATCTTCGGTGTAGACTAATATGAGATCAGAGCAAGGAGCACAACTCTTGCCTCATGAGGATGACTCTGTTGTGACTCGATTCTGAGAGCACAACAAATTGAACCTCATAAGACTGAGTTAACAACTCAACCGACACTTCATAGGTTCAGCTATTCGAAAATGAAAATTTTAAGAAGTCGCAAATCAGTTTCTCATATATAGTACATTACTTGGACAAATAATACGTCTAAATCAATTTAAATTTCATTTATATATTTACAGTTTGTTTAGAAGATGTGTACGAAAGAAGAACGAAGAGGAAATTAAGAGATGATAACTTATTACGTTTTGTTTAAGAGAAAAATTTATTTCTTAATAACAAAATTTAGCAATAAAAAATAACATATAAAATAATTGTAGCTAAATATAAATAATATTTTCTCTTCCACTTTTTTATTTTATTATCTTCATTTAAATTTAAGGTTTTCTTAAGAAAAAAAAGAGTAAAATCATTGACTTCATTTACCATTTACGCATGTAGATATATAAATCAAATGCAAAGTTTGTTAATTTTTTATGCATTTCAAAATATTTTAATAATTATATATATAAATCAAATGCAAAGGTTTTTAATTTATGATGCAATTCAAAATATTTTAATAATATATATATAAATGAAATGCAAAGTTTGTGACTTGTGTTATAATATATATAATAATCAAATGCAAAGTTTGTTAAATTATCATGCAAAATATTTTAATAATATATATAAATCAAATGCAAAGTTTGTGATTTGTGTTATAATTTTTTTTCTCCAAAAAAAGAGGTACATACGCCATTCCTGCCTTCAAGAAAATTTGGCATGTATTTGGCTATTTCATAACATAATGCAGTAGCGTTGGATTTATCAGTAAGATTTATTGACATTTAAAAAGTTTGATTTTCGAGTTTTAATATTGATGTTTATTCGGTAAGTATACAATGTTAGTTGTCGGTTTGAAGATAATCTTTTACGAGTCTTTTCTCCTTTAGAAATGGCCAAGTTCGTAGTTCGGTTCTACTCTTAATTTATTTATAACCAAAAAAAGAAATGAAGTGATGCTGCGATCGTGTCCAAGATTCATTTAGGAAGGGATTAATTTGAAGGCATGAGAAGGATGTGATGTATATCTTGCTTATGTCATCTCTTGTGTCATCCTTAAATCAGATTTATCGACTTATAAGAAGTGGATGTCGGATTATAAACCGTCAATCAATCTCACACTTACTTGACGAAGGATTATCGCTCTAACTTATCTCATATTTCATTATGTTACGAAAATAAAACTAAGAACAGTCTTGTACGCAAAAGCTGTCCCTAAAGGAATTATGCCCCCACTATGTTGCTGTTGGTATTCAGGCAGAATCCTTCTAGGATTGAACAAGACGACACAATATTTCTGAACAGCAATTCCAGAAATATTCACAAGAACGTTTTTTAAGTATTTGATTGTAACAATAAAAAACTAAAAAGTGAAGCACGAGTCCAATTTATCTCATTCTATATTAGACTCTTCCATATTGTTATTTTCTTTGTATTTACATTCACTTTAGTAACTTATCCTCATCCAAAGAGAGGAGCTAATTATTTTTAAAAAAGAATTGTTGAATAAATTCTCAACGGTCATGCAAAAAAAAAATGAGAGATATTAACATTCTATCCGTTTCACTTTATATTAATATATTATACAAAAGTATTATTTTAATATTTTAAAATAAATGAGATTGTTTATTTTTTTTATACTCTTAAAAAGTTTTCACAAAAATAAAATAGAAAAAATAATATTGATCGATCAGATTTTATTGAAAATTAATAAAAGATACAATTTTCCAATACCAATAAAGAAATTTATCACAAAGTAACTATACCATGTAATTCCAAATTTCACTTCACTCCTAGTAATTAAATTGAACAACTAGTTCCAAACAGATCTGATAATTATATAATCTACATAGCTACGAATTTCTAATTGTATGAATGTCCACCTATAGTTACATTTTTGTGTAAATACCTTTTTATAGTTTAAGAAATGTATAAATGTCCATTTATTGTTTTGATTCTTTAAAAATGTCAAATTCCTCCAATTTGACAAATTTTAAAAAAATGTGTCTAATTTTTTGCTTTAATTAATGTTTTTCTTTTTCAATACAATTCTAACTAAATCAAATCACTTTTTATTCTATCTCTACATATGAACAATAATGAACACTATAAACATATGTTAAATATAATCATTAGTTATGAACATATATAAATAATAATAATGAACACTATAAATATAAACTCTTTTTAAAATATGCTTGATTTTTCACTTTAATTAGTGAAAAATAGACAAATATATGTACAAAAATAAACTTTATCCATTTTGATTTACACATATTTCTATAATTTTTTAATTAGTGAAATATATTATAATATAAAACAAATAACTCATAATATTAAACAAAAATGAATATGGTATTATGTTTAGATATTACATGATTTAGATTTACTTGTTGAAATCTAAAAATTGTGTTATGAAGATTTTTCTTTGATGTTTGTACATTTATAAATGTTGATTTTTGTAATATATTGGCATCTGTTATGAGTTGTTAAATATTCAAAATTTTAATTTAATGAGTATTAGTTAACAACTCCCCCTTCAATTTAGGATTAGATATGGTAATTTTTTGAATTTAAGTAGTTATATGTTTAAATTGATTCAAATGATGGTTGTTACCAAAATTCAGTTAAAAGACATTCTTATTATTATTATGAATCCAAATTCAGACATTTATATAATAATGGAATCAGATAGTGACATTGTTATAATTGAGCTATCGTACTTATGCATTTTTAATTAGTAGAATGTTATATATGACATTCTCAAAATTTTCCGCATATCAATGGAAAAATTACAGGAATACACAAATTTGTGTTTAAAATGAGAGGAATGTCAGCTAAGTTTGTTCATTTCTGATAATGTCAGTTAAAGTTTTGGAAATATGAAAATATCCGATTTTGAGTTTGCAATTGTAAAAATGTCAGGGTATGTTTAGTGTTCACCGTTGTTCATTATTGCTTAATGTTATGTCTTATGTTATGTCTTTGTTATATCTTTGAGTTTGCATTTGAGTTTTGCATTTGAGTTTGCATTCTATCTCTTATGTTATGTCTTTGTTATGTTTGGATATTATGCTTAATGTTTGGATGCTATGTGTGTATCTTTTATGTTGAATATTTGGTTAAATGTTTGGACGTTTGGATGCTTCAATGTTGGATGTTCAATGCTAAAATGTTCATGTTTATTGCTTGGATTTTCGGTTTGGATGCTATGCTTACAGTTTGCATGTTAGGGTATGACATACCTTGGTTTCATGATTTAATGTATAAGCATTTGTCTTGATTACATGCCTTTTTAATTATGACAAAAAGGGGGAGAAAGATAAGGAGAAAGATAAGAAAGAAAGATATCAAACTTGAATGATAATGGTTTATTGTGATGGCTTGATAATGTTAGAGTTGTTTTGTTTTGTTTTGGCTATGAAATGTAAGATGTTTGTGCAAGTGAAAAACAGTTAAGTTAAGGGGGAGAATAACAATGTAACTTGATGGTAAGATATTAGCATTAAATTCATTTAAGTTTTGTCATAATCAAAAAGGGGGA
>CANYCX010995010.1:0-15187 GCA_948193385.1 Breynia disticha f. nivosa | reverse complement strand
ATCTCGAAAGGGACTCTTAATTGACGTTAGTGCGAAAACACCATCATTCTCTTCAACCCAAACGAGAAACCAAGCATAGAACTATTGAATCTAGGAAGTCCCAACACTCATTTCCATTGTTGTTCATTTAAATTTCGTTTGTATTCATCATTTACTTCATAATTCGACAACACTTTATTACATACAAATGTTTTATTGTCTTTTAATTTAAGCACCTAATCAATTTAAGTACACCGTTCCCTGTGAGATTCGATCCTGGAGGGTGTACTTCCGTGGTAAAACTACACCGATCTAGTGCGCTTGCTAGAACCCGGTTAGATGGAATTTAATGGCATTCTACGACTTATTTTTATTATACATATAGGACAATAAAGTGTCCAAAATATAGAAAAATTTGAGTTAAAAGCAAAGAGTTATGATCATTTAAATTTAGCCAAAAAAACATAGAAAAATCTGCATTCATTGGCATTTCATAATTTCATTAGAATTTCATACATTAATTAGTATTATTCATTAATTATCACTTCAAAATTAGTCTAAGGATGCATACTTATGTATAAGACATTTGGGAATTGTACAGGAGAGAAGAAGGGACTACAAAATTATCGAATACCTTAGCTAGCGAGGTGAGTATAACCCAAGGATTAGATTCGTTGCTTTATACTCAATATCACCTAAGTGAAGATAACTAAAATTGAATTCATATTGATTGCTTATTATGTTGATATTGATATATGTTCATATGGTACATTGGATATATGTTTGTTAGACAATTGCTAGAGTAAGAGTTATGGATTTGGTGTGCAAGGGTTACACCATTGCTACAACTGCATATAGTCAAAGTGTTGTTTGATTAATGGATTGTTTGCAATACTTGCAAAATTGATTTCAATGATTTGTTTAATGTTTTATATACTAATAACTAGCAAAGTTCATTCCAAATTTTGAATGGAATATTAATGCAATGGTAAATAGCAAAAATTATAATGATAAATAATTTTATAGTGGCTAATTGATTATTTTATTAATTGTATGTTTCTTTTAAATGATCATATGGTATGTAACTTAAAATATAGTTGTGATCTGTTTCAAGCTATGCCAATATATGTTAAAGGTGACAATGGAAAGAAAATTTAAAATTTAAAGGTGGAAATGAAGAGATTATTTAAATGTTAAGGAATTGCGTGATGAGAAGAAGATTTAAATGTTTAAGGAGGCAACGAGAAGAAGACAAAGGTGGCAATAAAAAGAAGAAATTGGATTACATGCTTGAAAAATTGCAAATAATAAATTGGAATCATGTAGTCATATGTTTGTATATTAGATTATATTTATTGCATATATTTTTTGAATTTGAAACTCTATGAATTGCTCTTACTTCTTAGTTTAAAGTATAAGGCTGATACGTTGAACATCTAGCTATTTTCATGAGTTTTGCACATGATGGACAGTTGTATAGATCGATATACTTCTCTCTTTTATTTTTCATCTGAATGCATAGGTTTTCGTGTAAATTTTGTATCACTTGATATTTATCTTATGTAAATTAATGTTTGTTCAAATATGTAAAAGGTTATAATTGTTTGAATATCATTTTCTGTAATTGAATAATGTAATGCTATAATAGATAAAAAATAACATAGATGTAATTGATTAATAAATAGTTAAATGAGAAAAAAATTTAATTATTGCGATATATAATAGTTAATTACAATGGATTAAAAATAATTTAATTATCAATTAATATGATAATGAAATAGGCAGAGTGTGGTGTCTTATTAGATATCCATTTATGGATTAAAGAAACCATCCTAGATTTGGAATCTTCGGTTTGATGAAGCTGTGAGGAATATTGTTTCATTAAGAACGAAGCTAAGTTTTGTGTATAAGGAGGCAAACAAAAGCATAGTGGTGTTTGTAGTCCTATGTGTGGATGAAATCCTGCTCATTAGGAATGACATTCAAATATTTCTTAGTGTTAAGCAATGGTTAGGAAGTTCTTCTCAACGAAAGACTTAGGTGAAGCAAGATGATACTTGGCATCTGGGCCTATAAAGATAGATCATGTCGACTCTTGGGGCTAACTCGTGAAAAATAAATTAACAAAGTACTGCAAACGTTTAGTGTGTCTAACTCAAAGAAAGGTAATTTTCCTTTTATTTCTAGTGTTGAGCATCCTAAAGAGAAATGTTCCCAGACTCAGCCCTAACAAGATAATATGAGTAGAGTACCATATGCATATGTTATTGGCTATATCATGTATGCTACATTGTGTACTAGGATGGATGTTGCACATACACTGAGCCTTACAAGAAGGATTTAGAAAGACCCAGTATGAAGCACTAGTAATCTATTAAAACAATCTTTGAGTACTTAAAAAAGACTAAGGATTACTTCTTGGTGTATCGTGGTTAGGAAGAGCTCTTCATGCAAGGATATGTCAATGGTTCTTTCCAAACCAACCATAGGGACTCTTGATCATAATTTGAATACGTCTTCATTTTGAATAGAGGTGTTTTTAACTAAATGAGCTCCAAACAGAAGACTATAGTTGATTTAACTATAGATTCTGAGTATATTGCAGCAAATGAGGTTAAAAATGAAGGTGTTTGGATTAGAAATTTCATTGCTGAAATAAGAATGGTCCCAAGCAACCTAGATCCATTGTAAATTTTCTATGACAATAATTAGATCATTACATAGGCTAAGGCCCCCCAAACATATTATAAATCTAAACACATACTTAGGAGGTACCACTTGGTCAGGGACATAATGCAGCATGGTGATGTCAAGATCAACAAGATAGATAGTGAAGACAATTTAGAGATCCACTAATGAGGTATTTATCTTTAGTTTGGCACGAGGGGCATTTTAAATCCTTCAGGCTTAAATCAATGACTGATTGGGCCTAGTGCTAGTGGAAGATTATTACTATTAGCCCTAGTGTTAGTGTTAGAAGAGACATTTTATCTATCTTTATTTTTTTCTATCACAATGAATGATAGATTCCATAAATATAAATCTCAATGCTTAAGCTAGCATATGTGAGACATATGTTTGTAGGACCTTAAAGTAAGAAATATTATTTAGAAAATCCCTAGTCGATCAGTGTTATGAGAATAAACATACCATTAAGACTAGTATGCTCTTTCTAACTTAGTGAGTTCAGTCATATAAAGAACAAGGGCATTTAGTGTTAGACAAAAATCATAGATATATGACTAGGACATGGTATTTTAATTAGTTTTGTACACTGAGAAAACTATATGGTTCTAAGTCATAAGTAGTTCTCATATGCAAGTCTTACATATGAGTTCTTAGACCTAGACTCTCTATGAAACTCTCGATGGGCAACAATATAATTTGACTTACAACTAATATGCTTATAATAGAATGAGAAGTACAATGTGATTGGGTGCGTAGTGGTTCATGTTAGAGAGCATAAGAGAAGTGATGTGATTACCTCTCTTGAGGAGACAAAAAATGTCACTTGCCACTTAATCAGTGAACTAAGAAGTGTATAGCCATAACCAGATAAAATAATGTGTTCATTATTTATTAGAGAGTTCAATGTCACTGAGATGTCAATGAAGGAATTAGAATACATAATAATGACTCAATCCATGCCTTATGGTAATTCTGACATTTACAGATAAGAGACTCTTTAAGGTTATAATAGGTCAAATGGATGTTACCAAATTGTCATTTAATTTGATTTGTCATAATGACTTGTTACAGTGCATTTAGGAACTTTAGGAATTTATAGTTCCTATTACCAACATTAAATAGACCTATAGGATCACACATGAAAAATCTAGTTTAAATAGAGTAAAGTCGATATTTCCAATTTGGTCAGACAAATGGGCCATCTTATCGACTTTTATTTGAGTCAAATATAGGTTATAGTTTGAGTTCTATGGAGCCTAAATGGGCCAACAAAAAAAGGTAGCCTATGGTCATTTATTAAGCATTTTATAAATGCTAAATACATGGAATAACAACAAAAAGTTTTGTACAATTATATCTTTAAGACAAAATAAAAGACGATAATTAGAAGAGTTTAAAACCTAATGGTGTAACTATCCTTGGCTGATATTATTTGAGTTTATATTCTACTTGAATTGGTTTCATTCAAGATAAGATTGCCTAAGAAGATTAGGCACAAAACTAGGGTTTTATGTCTCCTTTCACTCTCTTATTATATGCCAATTTTATATAGGTTTGAGGGTAGAAAAATTCTCTCAACCTTCCAGCTTATACACGCACATAACAACCCCAAAAGATGAGAAAAATTCTTTATCACCATAATCCTTTCTTAGACCAAATCAACCTTGTGCTAACACACTTCTTTCACCAAAGCAATTAGTATGTGTGTGAGAATAGAAAAGGGCTGCTCAAGAGCAGCCTCTTTGTAACGTCCTAAAAATTTTGATAAATTAACGGATTTTAATTAAGTATATAGAAAATATAAATAATTTTTTTGAGAATTAATTTAAATAATAATCAGTGAAAGGGTTGAGAGTAAGTGGAAAATAGAAGTCAGGGGTTGTTAAGTCAATCGGGAAAGATAAATATGAGGGAACGATGAATCATTAGTGCTCGGGGGCAAAACAATCCAAACCAAACTTTATATATATACCTTTCTTCCTCTCTCTCTCTACCATCACCAAAAACATTATCTATCTTCTCCTTAACATCTTTCTAAGTTAAAAAAACCCTAGTAATCGTTTTCCTCATGAAATCTTCCCATTTGGGAGTTGTGGAATCGATCGAGGATCAAAATTTGGTAAGAATTTCTCGGATGATTGTTTGAATCCCTCTTTTGAATCTAACCCTAGCTTTTCGACCTTAAATCTCTTTCGGTTAAGCTCCGATTTGACCAAAAATGGCTCGTTGGAAAGCTTAACATATTTACTATCTGTTGGTAACTCTTTTTAGTATTTAAATGTGTTTTAGAGGGTTGAAATTGAAGTTTGAAAGTCACCTGTGAATAGTGACGAGTTTGGGTTTCCTAACCCGAGGTTCATTTATGAGTTTTGTTGTTTAGGTAAGATTCTTCGGACCTTATTGAGGTTGTTTTGACCGTCAATTTGATTGGGTGTTAATTGATGAGAGAGATTGTAATAAGGGTAGAAAAATATATAGGGTTTTGGAAGGAAGATTATAGGAAATTAGGTTTAATGATGGTGTTGGATGGTAGAAATCATCAAAACGTACATTAATAAATCGGTTAGGAGCATTAATGATGGTTGGTGGAAAGAGGGGAAAAGAATTAGGTTAAGGGTAGTTGAAAGATATTAAAGGGAGGAAGAAGAAAGGTAGTGAAAAGGGAGAATTTAAGTGTATAATCATATAGACATCGTTAATTTATAGTCTTTGCGTAGTGTCATGTATATATAATCAATGTAAATTTATAATTTGTATAATAGGAGGTCAAAATCACGGTGAGGGAGGTTCCTAACCGGAGCGTTAGGCGTTGCTTGCCAGGTAAGAACATGAATGCAACATTCCTTGTTTGCGTGTTCTTGGGTTATGATATGCCTGGATTGTTTGTATACAATGTGATGCTTGTGTAAGTTGTTTGTGTGTGATTGTTGAAGGGGATACATGATGTGCTGTTATGTACATGGATTGTGAGATCGATTGTGAAATACCTAACGTGATGGTTAGGTATATGGTTGTATGTTTTGTATGGGTTGGATATGAATGTTGTGGTTTGGAGTGTCTTATATGACATAATGAGTATGTTCTCATGTTGTTGGTTATGTTGATGATTTGGTAAATATATGCATGATTTGAATACCATAATGATGCATGATTTGGTTATATGAGTATTGCCATGACATTCATGCATGTGGAGCTTTCAAAAAGCAAAAATGAATGTAAATGATAGCTCTTTGTGAGCAATGGATTTGAGGGAGTGGTTATGGCTCTTAGGAGCATAAATTGTGGTAGTATATAAAACATACTTTATCGTGGCACAGTGGAAGTCTCGGTTACTTTTTAGTGTTCGAGTGTGCCAAGCCAAGTAAGGGCGTAAAAATCTATGGTTCATAGTAATTTATAACGACATACTCCCGGCCGACTAGGCCCATTTGCAAATGTTAAAAGAAATGGCCAAGTAAGGGAATAGTTTGAAAACTAGAGTCTAAGATCATAACGGTTGCATTGAAATGCATTAGAGGTTGTCATTCATAATCACAAATAGTATTTAGTGGAATCGCATGAATGCATGCTTAGATGATGGATTTGATTCTGTGTGAATGAAGAAATGTATGCCATGTTTGAATATTGGATAATGAGCTTATTGTGTTGGTGAAATATGGCATGGATGTGTGTGTATATCAATATTTGCTATATTCATACATAATTTGTGAAACGTATGAAATTGCTTGATGATTTAATGAGTTGGTTGTAGATAATTAATTAAATGATCATGGATTGTTTGTGTGAAATCTTGATGTGGAATTGAATGATTTATGTTGGTTGAGGATTGAATTAGAAAGGTAAATGATGTTAGGGAGAATTGAAATGTGTATGTTAGGTTTTGTTGAATGTTTCACGCAGGAGACCAGAGATCCAAACATGGTGGTAGCTAAGTATGCGCACTCACTGTGACCACGCGTACTTCAGCTACGACCACGCTTCTATTGGTACTTGGACTACGCGTGGTGACAGTGACAGCGTGCACTCGGCCACCACTGTGCGTAGTTCAGTATGATCACGCGTGGATCACTGGTTTTTGACTTTTGAAAAATGCTTACTTATGGTATTTGTTTCAGTCTCATTCCTGTTTAGTGTTTAACTGCATTACAGTTATCTGATGATGTGAAATTTCTTATAATGTTGTGTTTTCCATGAAGTGATTATATATTTTTACATGAGAATATGAATGTTGTCCATTTGGTAAATGTTGCTTGCTGAGTCTTGCGACTCACTGCGTTTTATGACTGTCGTATTGGCAGGGAATTGAGGGGGATTCATTTTGATAAGAGAAGGGTAGATACTGCTTGCTTCTGACTCCAACTTTAGAGTGTGAAGAACCAAGGTGGGTTGTGCACAGTGTTTAGCTATGTTTTGAGATAGTGCATATTTTCCCTGTTATGGTTATAAGTGAAATGGAACCTGAATCGATTCTTTTTCTCTCATAACCAAAAACATTTTGTACCTTAGTTATACTTTGGAAAACCGTCCTTCTTACACTTTGTAAAGATACATTTCTATTAATGAATGTATTTATATTTCCTTTTAAATTTGTGTTTATTTTCTTTTTATTTTCAAACAATATGACGTCTGAATTCGATTATCATCTTGAAAGAAATAATATAATAACATAAGATGATAGTTGAATTTGGGTCTCACATTTAGTGGTATCAGAGCCTGGGTTGTTAAAAACCTCGGTTCCTGATGTCATGGGTCTTAAAATCTATTTTATATGGATTTCTAAAACGAGTTTTCGTGGCATGCATGAAAGATTTTTAGAATGTGCATTGTTCCTTCATACATTTTAAATGGAAATCTTTTTCCTCCTTTTTTTATGGTTTAGAATGGGGGAGGGACAAGGAGATAGTGCACAGGTAGTTGCTGGTTCTTTTGAGTCGGTGCAAGGGAATGTTAATGTTCCCAACGTAAGTGAACAATCACCTACCAACCTCCAAGAAGAAGCTCAGCCTTAGGCTGTTCAACGACTTCTAGACATGATAGGGGCAACCGTGAGGGAATTACCACGAGCCCAGAGGCTAGAGATTGATAGGAATTATGAACAGATTCGAAAGTTGGGAGGAAATAATTTCTCAGGCACCATAGATCCCTCTATTGCTGAGGATTGGCTGAGGGATACGGAGAGAGTTCTTCGGAGGATGAATTGCACTTCTGTACAAAAATTTCAGTATGCTACCTCGTTGTTCGAAGGAGAAGCAATTAATTGGTGGGATATGGTACCTGAAAGCACAAATGAACCAGTCACAATGACTTAGGAGGAATTCCAGAGGGCCTTTGCTGAGAAGTACATTCCACCAGTGTACAGGAGAGAGAAAAAAGAAGATTTCCTAAAGTTGGAGCAGGGTGACCTCTCAATAGCTGACTATGAGGTAAAATGCACCCGACTCTCTAGATACGCACCAGAGGAGGTGGCAACTAATGAGTCAAATAGAGATTCGGCTATTGTTGGCAATACAACCTGCCAGCCACTTAACTCTGCTTGCTGCTGCTCTAATAGCAGAAAAAACTCTGGGAGAGGAGAAGCCTCCAAAGGCAAAGAAAGCAAAACATGAGGGAAGCTCAAGAGGGGCGAAGAGCTTCAGTTCACAGGAGTCCAGAGTGACTAAATCCAAGAAATTTGGTGGTAGAGGAGCAGGGTCTTCAGGCAGACCATTTTCCAGACACAGTGGTCAGAGTTTGTCTGAAGGAAGAAAGCAATCAGACATCGTCTATTTCTATTGCTGGAGGACAGGGCACATGGCGAAGGATTGTTATCAGAAGCAGGACAATGAAGTTAAGGCACAGCGTTCCCAGAGCAGTGTTGGAGATAATTTGAGAAGCACTACTAGAAACAGAGGCAGGGGAGCACCGTCTGGACGAGCTGGTACACAGTCTAGGTGTTCCCGACCTAACCAGCCACCAGCCCCAGCAGGACCTCAAGCCAAGGTTTATGCCATAGCCAGAGCAGATGCAGTGGATGACCCGAATGTGATCTCTGGTACTATTTATAGTTAAGGTTATCCTATTTACATGCATATAGATTCTGGTGCATCTTGTTCATTCATAGATTATGAGCATGTATTGAAGTTTAATGTGGGGGTAGAGACTTTAGATTATATAATAGAAGTGTCGATGTTGTATAGGGAACTGGTTAGAGTGAGGAAAGCGGTAAAAGCCTACTCGATAGTCATAGGTGACTGTGTGTTCCGGGCGAATTTGGTGGTGATTCGTCTAGAGAATTTTGGGTTAATTTTGGGTATGGATTGAATTTCAAAACATAGAGCCATGGTTGATTGTTTTTCGAAGAAGGTGTTTATGGGGGTTAATGAATGGAAGGAGGTACTATTTGTGGGAGATAGAAGAGTAGTACCTTCCTGTCTGATATTCGCCGTTCAAGCCGTGAGCTTGATAAAAGATGGATGCGAGACATATTTGGCCAGTGTGGTGGATACCACGAATACCAATATAGGGGTGTCTGATGTTCTAGTGGTACGCGAATATCCAGATGTGTTTCCAGAGGATTTGCCCAAATTACCTCCTAGTAGGGAGGTAGATTTTGAAATTGAAACCGTACCAGGGACAGCTCCGATATCAATAGCACCTTATTGAATGGCACTAGCAGAACTGAAAGAACTGAAGAAGTAATTAGAGGAATTGCTTGACAAAGGGTTTATACGACCCAATATTTCTCCATGGGGAGCTTCAGTTTTATTTGTGAAGAAAAAGGATGGTAGTTTGAGGCTGTGTATTGACTACCGTTAGATGAATCAGGTGACGATAAAGAATAAATATCTATTACCCAGAATAGATGAACTTTTGGATCATCTGAAAGGCGCAGAAATTTTCTGTAAAATCGACCTAAGGTTAGGGTACTGGTAGCTCAGAGTGGAGGAAAAAGACAGGGACTAAGATAACATTCAGGACCCGATATGGCTATTTTGAGTTTACGGTGATGCCATTTGGGTTGACTAATGCCCCAGCTGCATTCATGTCTTTAATGAACAAGATTTTTTAGCTTTATCTGGATACCTTTGTGGTAGTTTTCATAGATGATATCCTCATATATTTGAGGAGTCGAGGAGAGCATGAGGAGCATCTTCTAGTGGTATTGTAGATATTGAGGGATAGACATATGTATGCTAAGTTCTCCAAATGCAAATTCTGGCTAGAAGAGGTTGCATTTTTAGGTCATGTGATTTCCAAGCATGGAGTGCAACCCGATCCCTCAAAGATTAAATTTGTGGAGGACTGGAAAGCTAAAAAAAGACTAAAATACGGAGTTTCCTAGGCTTGGCAGGGTATTATCGATGGTTTATCTAGGATTTTTCAATCCTTGCGAGGTCGTTGACCATTCTGTTGAGGTAGAATTCCAAGTTTGAGTGGGGAGATAAATGCCAGAGAATTTTTTAGGAGATTAAGCGGAGGTTAACTCAGGCTCTGGTATTGACTTTACCTTCAAATGGCGGAGAGTACGTCGTCTAGACTAATGCTTCTGGGATGGGTTTAGGTGGTGTGTTAATGCAGAATGGTAAAGTAATTGCATATACATCGAGGCAGTTGAGGCCACATGAAATAAATTATCCGATACACGATCTAGAATTTGCAGCTATCATACATGCTTTAAAGACTTGGAGGCATTATCTTTAACGAGAAAACTTCAAGATCTTTACCGACCATAAAGTTTGAAGTATGTTACTACCCAGATGGAACTGAACCTCAGGAAAAGGAGGTGGATTGAGCTATTAAAAGATTACGATTGTTCTATCGTGTATCATCCTGGCAAGGCCAATGTGGTAGCCGATGCCTTAAGCAGAAAATCACAGGTGAAGGAGGATGGTATATCCTATAGTGTGGAGTCCTTATTTGTGATGAGACTTGCGGTTATAGCTCCAGGTGATTGAGGAAGGATTATTGGCCAACATATCAGTGAGACCGATATTGAGAGAGAAAATAATGGAGAAACAGATGGAGGATGAAAAGCTCAAACTTGCCAGAAAGAAAGTGGAACGGGGACAAGAAATGCCTTATGTGCTTGATAGCCAGGGTATTCTTTATTATGGTAATAGGTTGTGTGTGCTAGACTTTTCGGGGGTGAAAGAAGAAATCTTGTAGGAAGCTCATTCATTGCGATATTCAGTGTACCCAAGTAGTACTAAGATGTACCAGGATTTGAAATCACTGTATTGGTGGCCAGGCATGAATAAAGAGATTGTGGAGTTCGTAGCAAAGTGTTTGAGTTGTCAGCAAATCAAGGTTGAACATCAAGCTCCAGCTGGAAAGCTTTATTCCTTAGCTATTCAAGAGTGGAAATGGGAGCGGATTACTATGGATTTTGTGGTTAGATTGCCCAAAATGTTCAAAAATCACGATGCAGTGTGGGTGATTGTAGACAGATTGACTAAATCTACACATTTTCTGGTAATCAAACAGGACGATTATCTGGATAAGTTGGCATATAAATATGTGCTAGAAGTAGTGAGACTGCATGGAGTGCCAATTTCCATTATTTTTGATCAAGATCCTTGATTTACTTCACGGTTCTGGGGTAGTTTATAGAAAGTTATAGGTACTAAACTGCATTTTAGTACAGTATTCCATCCTCAGACCGACAGACATTCGGAAAGGATGATACAGACTCGGGAAGATATGATGAGGGCCTGTATTCTAGAGTTTAGAGGAAACTGAGATGAGAATTTGTCGTTTATAAAGTTTGCATACAACAACAGCTATCATTCAAGCATCAGAATGGAACCATAGGAAGCTCTGTATGGCAGGAAGTGTGGAAGTCCAGTGTTTTGGGATGTTTAAGGACTGCGACAAATTGAAGGTCCTGAATTGGTGTAGCAGACAGTGGATAAAGTGAAGGTTATAAAGAAATGTATAAAGGCTGCCTAAGATCGTCAGAAGAGCTATACCGGCAGACATCAGCGGGAGATCACCTATGAGGTGGTTGAGAAAGTGTTTTTGAAAGTATCTCCTTGGAGGGGAGTTCTACAATTCAGGTAGAGCAGAAATCTGAGTTTAAGATTTATTGGGCCTTATGAAATTGTGAAACAGGTCGGACCTTTAGCTTATCAGCTTGGGTTACCCAAAGAACTCTCGAGATTGAACGATGTGTTCCATGTTAGTATGCTGAGGAGATATAGATCAGATCCCAGTCACGTGATTAAGGAACCGGAAGCAGAAATAGCAAAGGATATGACTTATAAGGAGGAACTGGTGGAAATCCTGGATCAGATGGTCTGCAAACTACGGAACAAGGAAATTCTGATAGTGAAGGTGAAGTGGAGTTTCCACTCTCCAAAAGCGGCTACTTGGGAGGTTGAAACAGAGATGTGTTGCTGTTATCCTCATTTATTTCCTGATCCAGGTACGATTTTAAATTTTGAGGTCGAAATTTTTTTAACGTGGTAGAACTGTAACGCTTCAAAATTTTGATAAATATAATAGATTTTAACAAATATATGAAAATGTACATAAATTTTTCGCGAATTAAATTAAATAATAATTCGGTGAAATGGATGAGAATTAGTGGAAAATAAAAATCGGAGGCTGTTGAGTCAACCGGGTAAAAGAAAAACGAAGGAACGGTGAATCAATAGTAACAGGGGTAAAACTGTCCAAAACCGATTTCTTATATATATACTTTGTTTCTCTCTCTCACTACCATTACCATGCATCTTCTCTCTCTCCCTTACCATCTATCCAAAGCCAAAACCCTAGAAATCGTTTTCCTAGTGGAAACCTTACCGTTTGGGAGTTCTGGAATCGATCGAGGATAAAAATTCAGTAAGAATTTCTCATGTGAATTGTGAATCCCGTTTTTGAACTTAAACCCTAGTTTTCGGCCTTAAATTTCTTTTTTTAAGCTCCGATTTGAGCAAATAATGGCTCGTTGGAAATCTTAACATGTGTATTATCCATTGGTAACTCCTTTTAGTGTTTACATGTGTCTTAGGTGGTTGAAATTGAAGTTTGAAAGTCACCTGTGAATAGTGACGAGTTTGGGCTTCTAACCCAAGGTTCATTTCTGAGTTTTGTTGTTTAGGTAAGATTCTTCGGACCATATTGAGGTTGTCTTGACCGTCAATTTGATTGGGTGTTAATTGATGAGAGAGATTGTAATAAGGGTAGTAAAATGTATAGGGTTTTGGAAGGAAGATTATAGGAAATTGGGTTTAATGATGGTGTTGGATGGTAGAAATCATAAAAATGTACCTTAATAAATCGGTTGGGAACATTAATGATGGTTGGTGGAAAGAGGGGAAAAGAATTAGGTTAAGGGTAGTTGAAAGATATTAAGGGGAGAAAGAGGAAAGATAGTGAAAAGGGAGTATTTAAGTGTATATGCATCAACTGTGCACAGTGTTTAGCTATGTTTGGAGATGGTGAATATTTTCCTTTTTATGGTTATAAGTGAAATGGAACCTAAATCGATTCCTTTTCTCTCATAACCAAAAACATTTTGTACATTGGTTATACTTTGGAAAATCGTCCTTCTCACACTTTGTAAAGATACATTTCTATTAATGAATGTATTTATATTTCCTTTTAAATTTGTGTTTATTTCCTTTTTATTTTTAAACAATATGATGTCCGAATTTGATTATCATCTTGGAAGTAATAATATAATAACATAAGATGATAGTTAAATTTGGGTGTCACATGAGGAGTACCATTTGATTCAAACTTACGTGTTATTGAATTGCGAAGAAATTGAACCTTTTCTTGAGTATGTTCATATTTTTTTCTATTGATCATATTTTGTTTACATGCTCGATCATAATATATACATATGTTTTATTTATATGTAGATATTTTTTGACACACATTGTAAGACCTACACGAACAAACATCAACGAAGAAGAAGAACAAATCATTTTGGACACACAGTTTTGTCAGTGGATACACTCCTTTGTAAGAAACATTTGTAATATATAAATACACTCATTATATTTTATGTAATATAATTTTTTCATTATTAATTTGTCCAGGTCGACACCCCAGCTGCACGAACCATAATAAGCAGTCACATTGAAGCATTAGCCCAAGGACCCGCTCGGATTGTGCAAACACTTCCTTCCTACATTAGTAATGGATATCGATTCCACAATAAAACACATTCAGCAACAAGAGCGACAGACAATAGTGGAATTTGTGTTATGGGAAAGACCTTTGGAAATGATGAAGAGGACCACTACGGTGTGTTAGACAAAATAATTGAGCTTAATTATGTCTCGCTGACTTTGAAGTGCGCAATTATCTTCAACTACATATGGTATGACATGACTCACCGCGGAGGAATCTCAATACATCCGCACAATAAAGGTGTTGATGTAAACATCCATAAAAAATTCTCACTAAAGACCGATATAATTTTGCACACCAAGCTGCACAAGTATACTTCCTTGAGTATCCCAGAGTCAGTTGGGCTGATTATGATTGGATGGCAGTGTGTAAGGTCAAATCACACATTTGGTCTGTCGATGAAGATAATGACACCAACAATCGCCGCATCATCATTCATGAAGCGTTCCAACACGACAATGAAACCCTCGCATTATTGATGATCCTTATGATTTAGACAATCTACCACCTTGACATGATCCATCTGGAACAATCATTGTCACAGATAATACTGAGGAAGATTCAAGTAGCAAAACGATAACGCTGGAGGAAGAGCTTGATAGCGAAGAAAACACCAAGGATGATGAGGAATAAATTTGTGTAATGTTTATTATTAAATAAGTTATGTCATCCATTTAAAAAAATAATAAATTTAGCGTCCACGTGGTCGCTAAATTGAGACCACGTGGATGCTGAACATTACACGGGACGCAGAATAGCGACCATTTAGACGCTAAATACAGACCATGTGGTCACTACATGTATTGAGGGGACGCAAATTAGGGACCATTTGGACGCTAATCAGCGTCCACGTGGACAATGAATAGCGTCCACGTGGTCGCTAAATGAAAATTAACTCTATAAGTACATGTCACCTTCTCTCTCCTCTCACATTTTACCTAAATTTTACTTTTAAATTTTACAGGTTCACTTTCAGACGTTGGAGTAAAGTAAGTATTGCTGCTTTACATTATGTCTTTATATTATTATATTATTTTTATTATTAAATTATTTTATGCATATGTTAGGATTAGTGATTTACATTATGTTCTTGTATTATAGATTAGTGAATTAGACTACATTCAGTGAATTGAATTATGTTACGTCACTTTTAAATTTTAATTTTCTGAATTACATTTATTTTGTAAAATTTTCAGTATGTCTGATCGTAGAGCTTCTAGTCAGGGTAGGCGGGGTGCACGTCCCCCACGAGGCTCGACTCCTCCTGCACCTACGCAGGGGTCAACGCCTAAACGTACCCCTTCTCGCCCCACCTAGTCTTTCTTGATTCTCACACATATCCCTTACACTTCTCCCCTCACGTCCCACTTTGCTCCCGCCCCATCTGTCTTGCCTCAAC
>CANYCX010994823.1:0-17859 GCA_948193385.1 Breynia disticha f. nivosa | reverse complement strand
TCGTAATCCTCCCTTAACTCGGTCTCCTCTAATCCCAAATCTAAATCACCCGAGATTATAACTCGTTCTATTTTTTATCGAAATTTCCAAATTACTCCAACTCCCTCCCATCTTAAATAATTTTGTTAAAAATTAAATCACCAAAATTTTTCCCGTGATTTTCTAGATATTTATTTAATATTTTAATTAAATATGAATTTTGGGGCATTAAAACTCTTCCCCCTTAAGAAAATTTCTTCCTCGAAATTGAAAATCGTACGTAAATCCAAAAATAGATGTGGATATGCTTACGCATTTCCTCATCAACTTCCCAAGTCGCTTCCTTCAGAGAATGGAAACTCCACTTGACTTTCACCATCGGAATTTTGTTGTTCCTCAATTTGCGTACAATCATATCAAGGATTTCCACAGGTTCTTCTTTATAGGTCATATCCTCCGAAATTTCCACTTCTGCTTCCTTAAGAACATGGCTAGGATAAGATCTATATCGTTTCAGCATATTGACGTGGAAAACATCATGTAACCTAGAGATTTCATCCGTAATCGGAGCTGATAAGGTAAGGGTCCTACACTTTTAATAACCTCATATGGCCCAATGAACTGAGGACTTAAATTTCCGTCTTAGAACTCCCCGCCAAGGCGATACCTTAATAAAAACTTTCTCACCTACCTCATAGGTGATTTCCCGCCTATGTTTATCAACATAGCTTATCCGCCCAATGAAAGTGCCCTAATTTCGTTAGTCTGTCTACTATAACCCATACTGCATCGTGATTTCGTAAGGTCCTAGGCAATCCAATCACAAAATCCATCGTTATCCACTCCCATTTCCACTCTGGAATAGTTAAGGAAAGTAGGTTTCTTTTTAGAGCTTGGTGTTCAGCCTTGATCTGCTGACAACTCAAACACTTTGCTACAAACTCCGCAATCTCTCTGTTCATGCCCAGCCACCAATATAATTGTATCAGGTCTCGATACATCTACGTGCTACCTGGAGGCACCGAATACCTAGAGGAATGTGCTTCCAAAAGGATCTCTTCCTTCAACTCCAGAATGTTGGGGACACATAATCTTTGTCCATGGTATAGGGTTCCCTGTTCGTCAAGCACATAGGGGGTCTCTCTTCCCCGTTCTACTCTCTTCGTTAAAACCACTGACTTATCATCTTCCCTTTGTCGCTCTTTAATCTGATCTTGGATTAGCAGTCTTACTGATATATTCCCTAACAACCCTTCCTCTATCACGGGGTGTTCTAGCTGCAACTCCCTCATCACAAATAGCGATTCAACATCATAAGAAATCACGTTATTCTCCACTTGAGACTTCCTACTTAATGTGTCGGCCACCACATTGACCTTTCCTAGGTGGTATTCGATCGAACAGTCATAATCTTTTAACAGCTCGATCCACCTCCATTGCCTAAGGTTCAATACCTTCTGGGTAGTTATGTACTTTAAAGTCTTATGATCGGTAAAGATTTTGAAACTTTCTCCATACAAATAATGCCTCCAAGTCTTTAGAGCATAAACTATCGCCGCAAGTTCTAAGTCATGCATCGAGTAATTCAGCTCATGTGGTCTTAACTGCCTCGACGTATACGCGATCACCTTTCCATTTTGCATCAAAACACCACCTAACCCTATTCCAGGAGCATCAGTGTAAACAACATACTCTCCTTCTTAGGACGGCAAAGTCAATACCAGAGCCTCAGTAAGCATTTTCTTGATTTCCTCAAAACTCCCCTGACACTGTTCACTTCAATCGAAGTTGGCATTCTTTTTCAGCAGACTTGTCAGCGGTCTAGCAAGGATAGAGAAATTCTGTATAAATCTCCAATAATAACCTGCTAGCCCCAGAAAACACCGAATTTTTGTCACATTCTTTGGAGCTTTCCACTCCTCCACAGCCTTAATCTTTGACGGGTCCGGATGAACACCGTATCGAGAGATTCCATGCCCTAGGAATGCAACCTCTTCGAGCCAAAACTCGCATTTCGAGAACTTAGCATACTTTTGTCGATCTCTCAAAATTTGCAACGCTACCCGCAAGTGTTGTTCGTGTTCCCCACGACTTCTCGAATAAATCAGGATATCGTCGATGAATGCTACTACGAAAAGTGTTTAGTTAGGGTTGGAAGATTTTGTTCATTAATGACATAAACGCTGTTGGAGCGTTAGTCAACCCAAATGGCATCATTACAAATTCAAAGTGGCCATATCTAGTGCTAAACGTTTTCTTCGGTATTGATTTATCCTTGACTCTCAATTGCCAGTATCCAGACCTTAAGTCAATTTTCAAAAACACAACTGCGCCCTTTAGCTGATCCAATAGATCATATATTCTGGGTAATGGGTACTTGTTCTTCACTGTCACCCAATTCAACTGACGATAGTCAATGCACAATCTCATTCTTCCATCCTTTTTTTTCACAAACAACACCGATGTCCCCCACGGAGACATACTTGGAAAAATGAATCCCTTGTCCCGTAATTCCTCCAACTGCTTCTTCAATTCATTCATTTCAGCTGGTGCCATTCGATAGGGTGCTATTGATATTGGTGTCATCCCTGGCACGGTCTCTATTTCAAAGTCCATCTCCCTACTATGAGATAATCTGGGCAAGTCCTCCTGAAAAACGACTGGGTATTCATACACCACAGGAACTTCGGCAACTCCGACACTAGGTTTCATTACGTCCACCACGCTGGCAAGGTATGCTTCATAACCTTCTTTCATCAATCTTACTGCTTGTACAATAGAGACCAGGCAAGAGCGTACAACCCTTCGATCATCCACAAACAATATGTCTTTTCACCCTTCAATCTCAATTAACACTTCCTTTGAAAAACAATCTACGACGGCTCTATGTTTTGAGAGCCAGTCCACACCCAAAATCAGCCCAAAATTCTCCAAATGAATCACCGCCAAATCCAACCGTAATTCACGATCGCCTATCACCATCGAACATGCTTTCACCGCCATTTTCACTCTTACTATTTCCCCGGATGGCATCGACACCTCTATAACATACTCTAAAGGTATTCCCCCATATTATATTTCAAAGCATGATCATAATCAATAAATGAACACGATGCACCAGAATCTATGAGCATGTGAATAGGAAATCCTAAAATGTAAACCTTACCAGAAATAACATTGGGGTCATCCACCGCATCTGCTCGGGCTATAACATAGACCCTATCCTGTGGTGTTGTTAGGGTCGGTGGCTGGTTAGGACAGGAACCTTTGGAATGAGATCCCGCTCTCCCAACATGTGCTCTTATGCCTCTTTTCCCAATGATGCTTCTCTGGTTATCCCTGACACTACTCTATGAACATTGAGCCCTAGCTTCATTATCCCTTTTTTGAAAGCAGTCTATAGCCATATGCCCTAGTTTCTGACAATAATAGCAAACTATACTAGTACTCTTTCACCCATCAAAGCCACTCCTTTCATTGGCTCGGAAAGGAGGTCTCCCAACAGAGCTTCCTCCTCTGCCACTATGCTTCTTAAATCCCTTAGTCACTCCTGACGCATATGAGCTAAAACTTCTATGCTTGCCAGAACATTCAACCTGTTTAGCCTTCTTAGACTCCCGAGGTTTCTCTAGCTTGAGAGACTTCTATGCTTGCAACGTTGTTGTCAGTAAGGCTGAGTAAATAGGGGGTTGTACTGCGAGCAAAATATTGATTTCCTGCTTCAGTCCCATCTCAAATTGGTCCCTTTTGGCCTCGTCTGTTGCCACTTCCACTGTCGCGTATCTTCAGAGGCGAGTGAATTTCACTTCATACTTAGCGTCAGGAAGGTCTCCTTGTTCAAGCTTGAGGAATTCAGCCTTCTTCTCTCTCCTATTCGCCAGTGGAGTGTATTTCTCCGCAAAAACCTTCTAAAATTCTTCCCATGTCATGGTGAGAGGTTCGTTCAGACTCCCCGGAACCATCTCCCACCAATTGATTGCCTCACCCTCCAACAATGAGGTAGCATACTGTATTTTATACAGCTAGGTGCAATTCATTCTCCTCAACACCCTCTCCATATCCCTCATCGAATCTTCAGTAATAGAGGGATCGGTAGTACCAGAGAAGGGTTTTCCTCCGAGCTTCCAGATTTGCTCATAATTCCTATCAATGTCTAACCTCTGAGCTCGAGGTAATTGTTCTTGCATAGTGGCTCCTATAAGATCGAGGAGTTATTGGACAGCTTGAGGCTGTGTTTGTGCTCGTGGGTTTGAAGGTGATTGCTCACTTGCATTAGGGGTTTGAGCATTCCTCTGTACTGACTCAAAAGAACAAGCGGCCTGGTGCGCACTATCCCATTGTCCTTCTTCCATTCTAAAATAAGTAGAAGGAAAAGGGCTTTTATTATTTAAATCATGACAACAATGCAGTAGGATGCAAATCGGGCATTTTCCTTCTGAACAATTAGCATGCATGCAACCTAAATAAAAACATGATAGTGCATGCTTCATAAGCCGTAACAAGAACCGAGGTTTTTAACAACCTAGGCTCTGATACCACTAAATGTGACCCCCAAATTCGACTACCACTTATTTATTTATACTTATCCTGCTTAAGTGGCACCTGAATATGAAGATCATACGTTTTAAAATTAACATAGTAAATTTGAAAATTTGAAAGCCATAAATGTACTTTTCATTTCAATAAGGAAACATTACAAAGTTTCAATGTTTCAGGGATTTTCCACAAGATAAAATTTTATAAAATATGATAGGTTATAAAAGAAAAGGAACTTAATTGATTCCATTTCGATCATAACAGTCCAAAATAATGTATGTGTATGCACTATCAATGTTCATTACAATGATATGTATGACATGTGATTTACAATCCTAGTGCATGGCCCACCTTAGTTCGTCTGTCCTCAAATACGAGTCAAAAGCAAGAAAAATATTCACACTTCACGTTAAGATCCCCTCAAAAACCCTGCCCCAACAGACAGCATAAAACGTGTGAGTCATTAAACCCCGTAAGCAATGCTTACCAAAATGGACACTCTTCCATACAAGTTATATTCAAACATACCTTCAACCATTTCATATATCAATAGGACTAATTCATTAACTCATACATTAATATAAACCACCTCATAAGCTTCACATTTTGGAAGTAAATGTCCTCAAGATAGCATACATACAATAAGCCATTAATCAATGAAACACCTAGAGGTTTACAATGAATTTAGCAAAGGATCATGACATCATTTCATACATATAATTTAATGTACGACACATGAACACAAAGGAAACATATGGAAACTCATTTGGGTCAAACAATTCAAACATATCTTGGCAAGAGGGCAGTCACGAGCGTGATTTAATGCAATGACGTTCGTGACTCCATAAAACTTACCCACTGAAGTGATCAGTAGGGTGGTCACGAAAGTGACTGACTTGAGTCACATTTGTGGCACCCTGAAGAGTGTGGAATATGAGTCCAGGAGGCATGTCACATTCGTGACATGTGGTGTCACGTTAGTGACACTTAGGTTAGCAATACTTTGGACTCCAGAAGACCAGTCACGTTCGTGACTGAGCAAAGTCATGTTCGTGACTGGCAGCCCAACACTCCTGTCTTGGCCAGATGGACAGTCACGTTCGTGGCTGGCCCCAATCACGTTTGTGACTGGTCTTGAGCACGTCAATCGGTGGTCAGAATGTCAACCACATTCATGACTGGCGTCAGCCACGTTCGTGACAGATGCCAGTCACATTCGTGACTGGCCTCAGTCACGAACGTGGCTGGCTTTCTGCCACCACCTGCACAAATTTTTGCTTCCAACACTTAGCTACATCAATCCCCAACATGCAAGCAAGGTTCATTCAACACTAATCCAATCCTTTTCAACAATTCACAAGGCATATTCAAACTCATACATTTCCAAATCCAAACATCTTCTCAACTCAATTAACATTCATTAACATTGAATTTAACATTATTCCACACTCCACATACCACATACCACATTTAACATACCTAACTTATCATGAATGAATCTCCCCTTTTACCTTAACTTTTCCTTATTTTAGAATGGGCGAATTTTCGGGACGTTACATATTTCATTTTCTTTCTCCTCTTATTTTACTTTGATTTCATTCTGATATTATTATTATTATCAAAGTTTATTGATTATCAGGTTAAAATGATTTGAAAAATGAGTTTCACACTATTGTTCCCTCTCTCTTTGATGGTTGTCGAAGGTGAGGCATATTTCCTATATGCAAAAATGGAAACAATCTCACACACAATACAAACACATATGCATATGACAAATCATATACACTCAAATATTCCCTAGGGATCATATGCCTACTCTCATACCAAAATATAACACCCTAATCTAATTATCTAGTTAGTCATTTAATTAAAATTTTAATTAATCTATTATTTATTCATAAATTATAAATCATTTTAATACAATTTAGAATATGGCACACCCTTGATATGGCCTAGAACACAGCCCATATTAGTGAAACACGTCCCATGGGAATGATCCTGTATTATACAAGCATGCCCCTATTCATGTTCAACACAGTGCCCATGTCAATTGAATATGACCCGTGCAAATACTATTGTATATTGTATCTATGTATATACCAAAGATAAACCTGAAGTCAACCAAACATAAATCCAAACTATGAAACATAAACTCAACATCAACCATACACATATACTTAATCATCAACATGCAACTCAACCTAATAAAATATTTGATCATCTCTATATAGTACAATCATATGTCATATAAACATGTGGCATTAATATCATACATACACATGTGTGTGTATGTGTGTGTGTATATATATATATATATATGTGTGTGTGTGTGTGTGTGTGTGTAGATAGAGAGTACTGAGGAGCGGTAGGGAACCCACCTACTGGTAAACTCAAAAGTATAGCTCCTAGCTATTGATTTGAACCTAAAACCAAAATGCACATTTAATGAGTTGCAAGCTTAAACAGATACAACTAATATATCAATAATCATTTACATCATATACACTAAAAATCTTGCTTGATCTAGAATACAACACAACACATTAATAATTCTTGAGTACTCATTCAGACTTAGGATATGACTGAGACTCCTTAGCCTGTGTATTGACCTCGTTAATGTCACATATAAATTCTAATAGACCTAAGATGACTAAGATTACTTCTAAATCAATAAAGAAATTCCTAATCCAAAACTTCCTTTAAAATGACACTTGTTGTAGTATACTCAAATCTTTCAATTGATTTAGTTACATGGTCAATCTTTTAGAGGTTTATCCAAATTATAACACCTTAAGATAAATATGAGTTATTTATTCACTAATTATTAATTCAAATTGCTTAAAGCTTTTGAATATGTGATATTAATCCTTTCTACATAAAGTAGCATAGTTGATAGAGTCTATAGAAGATGTTTATTGACCTCTAATCAAGTAGTTCCATATTATACTCAACTCTTGACATTAAAGATAAATTATCTTTGCTCATGTTAGACATCTCAAGAGCATGTTATTTACATTGACTTAGTCCCAATAAACTAACATAATCTATCTTCATAGATTTGGACACAAGTATCATGTTGGCTTAATAGTAGTCATTAATTGAGTGAAAACTTCTCAACCATTACTTAAAATAATGCTAGAATGTTATTTCCAACTAGTAAGATAATATCCACATATGTGAAACATCACGTTCCCATTTTGCTTTCTTGTACACACAGTGTCCATCCTCACTTTTAATGAAGCCAACTCTAATAACTACTTCATTGAATTAAGGATTCTAAGTATGTAATACTTCAATTTTTTATGCTTTCTTACCTTTCATAGATCTCTTGTATAACAGATTTCCAATCATTCCTCAATAAGAATTTGTGTGTTTTTATCTAACTCCCATTATTCTTCTTGAAAAGATGATGTCTTAATTAAGAAAATAGCTTATATGAGGAACAACTGCTTTTGTTCTCTTTTGGGAATAGAGTTAGTCCCATAAATAAGTAAATAATGAATTCTGACTCTTGCATACTCACTAGTTAATTTCTTAGCTTATGATTGCAGACCTTAATCTTTGAACAATCTAGAGCTCATGGTTTAACATATCTCTTATGGTTTTCAACTACTTTAATTGACGTACATTTAAGCCAATGTGTAACCAAAAATTTCAATAAGGAAGATTGTTTGACTTAACACAAAGTATAAATAGTTCATTTCATCCTTTGGACACATGACTCAAATGAAAATGTTCCAAGATAAATGACACAAGGTTTAAACCATACTTTTATGATATCCAAACATTTGTTCAATATCTTTGGTTAATACACATAATCAATCAACATACATTTGCATGTAAAAGAATTATTAAGTCATTTCACATTGTTACTCATCTTTCTATATAAAGACAGCTCATGTATTAATCAAACACTTCTATCTTGAAGTCTTAATGTATACATTTTTATTTACATGCTAGATGACAACATTGATAATTACCTTTCCATATACAAACTTAGCTCATAAGATTAAAATACTTGCTTGAAGTCTTTATTATATGTTTAGTTTTATATGTACTAGATACTTATTTCAAAGATATCTAAGAATACATCCATTGTGTATTTAAGTTATTATGGATTAATTAGAAAAACATGGATATATATAATGAAAACTTTCATAACTACTATTAAAATAGCAACATCAAAATCCAAAACCATATCCAAAATTATGAAAAAGTGCTAATGCTTGACCTTAGCCCAACATTAAACAAAATCATAAAATTCTAAAACCCCTAAAGGAGATGATCAATGATGCTTCACGTGCTCTATCCTTAGTGAAGAGACTCATCTTATCATTCCTTCAAGAAAAAACCTACTTCTTTGTAACAACATATTTGCAGAACAAATGTTAGCAGTCCACTAGTAGAAGTAGTTAACATTTAAAATTTAAATAGTTGAATTGGATTTCCTAGTCCCATTCCTCTTTTTCCCTTCCTTGTAAAGCTTGTAGTTCTTCCTCCAATGACAAATTTGGTTTCAATGGAAGCAAGTACTCTTGCTCTCCTTAAGCTTCAATTTGAATTGGGCCTTGGGTTCACTCTTGCTCGAGAAGTCTTATGGTTATCATCTTGCCTATTTCATTGCCTTTACCTTTTTTCTTAGAACATTCTCTTCAAGTTCACTATAATCTCATATGTCTCTAGTTCTTCCTTTGCAACTTAGGCACCATTATGGCCAATACAGGATAGGTCACATCATTAGAGTCACTCCATATTTTCTCAAAAGGTTTCCCTTTAATTAACAGTGAAGTCCGTCACATATTTCTCAAGTAAGTTTTTATTCAACACAAATAACTTTCTCCCACTTTTGAGAACCATTCTTAAATTTTGAGAATAGTTTATATTGTTTGAACCATTTTGTCCCTTTCAAGGGATATTTGCAGTGCGAAATAATTTGTATTAACTTGTTCCATTTTCAACTAATACAATTAAGATTGACTAGATTAGTTAGGTTCTTTTTAATCCCACAAACCAAATAGATACCCCTTTAAACAATTCATCAATAGTGATTCTTGAGGACTAAGATCAACATTTTACAACAACACCCTAGTTAAGCTAAGCTTGTATACCTAAATGTTACTTAAGTAAGCAAACATACAATCATGTTCCAAACATACAATCATGTTCCAAACATGACTCTAGGATCAAATGGACTAACACCTTTAGTATCAAGCACAAACGTCCATTTTTCCTTGCCTAAGTCTAGCCATACCTTTCCATGTTAAGTCAAGTGCACATTTACATCCCACGCTTTACAAAGAAAGAGGGGTGTACCTAGGATTCCTCGCATATGTGACTAACATATATAATGTGCATAAATTTAAACCTGACAAACATAGGCCTAAAAACATATAACTATTTGACCTATACTATTACACTCTTTTAGTTTGAGCTTCTCCACTTTGATGGGCTTCATACTCCTTGTGGTCTTATTATAAGTCTTTAAATCTTATTCTATAATAAGAAATTTAAAATTTTTACCATAACCCTTAATGGCACACAAGTCATATTTAAAATTACAAAAATAAGAGCCCATGAATGCATCATGCAAATTCACTCATCACATTCAAACAAACATACAAGATTAGTGCACCATTCATGGATCAAACAAAGTCCTATTTTTAATTTAATTATCAAGCCCATAACAAAAATCGTGTTTGCATGTTAACTAGAATTAAATCACGATGGGCTTAGATTAAGGCCCAATATGCTCATTGAATGAACTATCTCTTGAAAACCCAAACACATGCTAGACATTCATGTGCTTTTAAACACTTCAACAAATTTTTGATTTTTCCAATTTTAAGTATATGTCATAAAAGACCATAAACAATAAAATTACAACAATTATACATAAACATGAATCATAACAACATAAAACATGAAACATGTACAATATACACATGCATACACTATATAATAAACAAATTATCAACCAAGATGAAACTTGCACTATACATGCCATAACGGCTCGAACTTTATTGTTAGATGTCTATCTTATCAGCATATCAAGGCAAAGCATCAGGCTCTAGCTTGTAAGTGGAAATGAGAGAAAATCACTATGAATTTTATTATTTTGTTGCCATGCACATTTAGGGAACATAATTTGATTTGGGTGATAGTGGACTAATTGACCAAATTGGCTCACATTATTACAGTTAGATAGGATGACTCTCTGGATTGATTGGCAAAGAGGTATGTGGCTGAGGTTGTAATGTTGTATGGAGTACTAGTGTCCATTGTGTCGGACAAAGATCCAAGGTTTACATCTCAGTTTTTGGGTAGCATCCAAAATTTTATGGCTACTAAGCTACACTTTTTCATGGCTTTCCACCCTTCAGACCAATAGACAGACAAAAAGGACCATTCAAACATTTAAAGACATGATGAGAGCTTGCATTTTAGAATTCAAAGGCAAATGAGATGAGCATCTTCCCTTAATTAAGTTTTCTTATAATAGCATCTTTCATTCTAGTATTGGTATTGCATCATACAAAGCATTATACAAAAGGAGGTGTCAGAGCATTGTTTGTTAGGGCATAGAAGGATTGAGACAACTAGAGGGCCCTAAATTAGTTCACAAATGGTGAAAATGGTAGAAATAGTCAAAGGGTGTATGAAAGCAACACATGATTACCAAAAGGCTACTATGATAAACATCATCATTAAATGACTTATGAGTTCAAGGTAAAAGTGCTCTTATAGGTCTATTTTGGAAAGATGACTTGTCCTATGAGGAGGAGCTAAAAGAGATATTGGATAGGCAAGTTCGGAGGCTTAAGAACCATGAGATCCTGATTTTTAAGATGAAATGGAGTTTTCACTTGCCTCAAAAGGCCATTTGGGAGGTCGAGCATGACATAAGAGAGCGTTACACGCACTTATTTTTTAAGAGTAAAGACAGTAGTAGACCTACTTCTCATATTCTTCAGGTATTTTCAATTTTGACTATGTGAGTTGATGAAATGGTAATGGACATAAGTAGAACAAATAAATTTTAAGGATAAAATTTTATAAGGATGGGAGACTTGTAATGCCTTAAATTATAGTGTGAGCCCTAAGTCCAATACAGTCCTCTCTTATAGACTTGCTTATCATTATATGTGAATGATATAAATATGAAAAATACATTCTTTCTTTCTTAATCATTGTGCATAAGAAATAGATAGAATAGATAGAATAATCCAAGATATTAGTCCTGTCCAATTATCGGTGTAAGGCACTGGATACTGAAACATATGAACAAAGGATAACATCTTAACATCCCTAGTTGATCGTGGATAATGGGAATTGCAATGAACTAAAACTACTAAATTGATCTATGATATGATTCTGTTTCACTAATCATGGAGAATGAATGTCATAGATACATTCGAGAGATGATGTATTCAATTGATCTTCCAAATAAAAATGTTACATTGAATACAAAATTCATAAATGTTCTCATAGTGGTTCTTATGTTGGAATCCTTTGACTTAAGATATTATGAGTCTTGGGTGAATTCTGATATGTTTCGATATATGTCAAACGTGACTCGTAACAAGGTTACTAATACGGTATGATTAGGTATATTACAATTCATGCTAAAGTGACTATAAAGAAATAAAGGGATTGCCACTCTCAAAAGGGAGATGATATCATTGGCCACTTAATGTGTAACACTAAGTAATGTGTAGCCGCACCCAGATTGTATGATGAGATCATAAGTCTGAGACTGTTAGCTTCACAAATGAGATCAAGAAAGTGTAATGCCCCAGAAAAATGACCATTTGAATGTTGGAAAAATGTCTATTTAAGTTGGAATAATGTTTAAAATAATTTGTAAATATGTATGCATAAGGATATATATGTCGGGGATCAAAAGAGGGTCAAGAAATGGGGAATGCACAGCCTGGGCATCATTAACGTATGTTAACGTACGTTATTCTTGGTTGTTTTCCCAGAATTTTATTTTTTGTAACGTACGCTAAATGTAAAATAAACCTACATTATCGGGGGTCCAAACATGTCATTAAAAGGGCAGAACACAGCCATAACCGAGGAAAAACATCCCCAAACACACATAAACATTCTCCCAACCTCCAAACACCTTCCCAAGGTCCCCTAAACACCCAAACATCTTACAAACTCATGGATTGCAGTGGATTAACAAGAAATTGATTCTTCTAACCGAATTTCTCCTAGCCAGGGTTTGAGGCAATGAAGAAGAGAGGTAAGAATCCTTAACCCTAGGCTAAAATGTGTAGGAAATTAAGTACATTTAGTAGGGTTTTCAATGTAGTTACTAAATGTACAAACATTTAACATAAAATCTGAAGATTTGTGGAAGATTGAGGATTTGTGGAAGATTGAGGATTTTAGGTTTATGGGAAAATTTGGGGATTTTGAGAAATTGGTTAGATAAATGAGAAATTAAGCTTAGAATTTTGAGTATTTCATGAAAGGTAACATGAGTTGTGTAGGAAGCAACAAACGGAACCCGAATAGGAGGTTAGTATCGAATTAAGTCTGTGGGAAGTCAAGGTGAATGTTCTTTTATGCTAACTATTCAATGCTTGCCCTCGTATGGTTAAGCTCTTGTGAATAATGTTTCTTTTGTTGAAAGGGCAACAAAAAATAAGCTAAAAGAAAGATTTGAATTGTTTATACCTTATGTGATTTCTTTGGAAAATTGGTATGAATTGTGTGGATTGTTATTGGGATGTTATGAATGCTTAAAGATGATAGTAAAGATTCATGAGAATGCTAATTTGATGGTTTGATCAATGTTGTCAGATTTGCTTAAATGTAAGTAAGTATGTAATGTGTTAAGTGTTGAATGTTCATAAGTATGTGGCTTATGAATTATGTGATGTCCTTTGTGGTAAGTGTTGTACGAATATAAGCATGATGCTTATAATGAAAATGTTTGAAACTCCCAGTGTATACTATAAGTGTTCCTTAGTATTATGGTGATGGTTTTGGCCACAAGTTGGTCATGTATGGTATGTGTGATTATATAATTGAGAATAATATGTTGAGATGAGCTATGAATGCTTGGTTTGTGGTATGATATGTTGCAATCATTCTTTCCATAAGTTGGTATTTTATGAATGATATGATAAATGTGTATGAATATAAGCATAAAGCTTATAGTGAATTATGTTTGAGCATCTATGTGCACGTTATGAATGTTACTTTATGATTATAGTGATGAATCTCCTATGAGTTACATATGATGTACATTTGGTTTATGCCACGAGTTGGCCTTATGAGCATGTTTTGACTTATATTGTGATATGGATGATTTATGAAACATTCATGTGCATGTGTTTTTTAGAAAGTTGAGATAAGATTGGAAATGCATGGAGTTGCATTCACACATATCATTTGTTGTGTTGGCATTAACACGTTGTATGTTCATGCATTGAGACGAAAAGGAGCTTATGGCTCACATGTGAAAAGGGAAGGTGTGTTGTTCTTCCACATGAAAAAAGGGGGATTAGCCAAGAATTGAGAACACAAGAGCTTGCCTCTTGATGTTATGTTTATGCCTAGCGAGATCTCAATACTGGGCGAGGCCCAAAGAATAGAAAAAAATGGGGGATTAGCCCAATTGTGTTAAGAAGAGAGTGAACTCTCTCTTACATTGTGAAAAGGGTTTTTTGCCCACAGTCGTAGAGATCGAGTGGACTCTCTCTCTTACGAAGTTTAAGGCTCTGGAGCACAGCATTTGTGTGTGGAAATGCATTAGCATTACATTGCATTCATTATACATACATGTTATTGGTTGTATGGAAATGAATGTGTGTTGATTATGGTTATGAAATGAACATGACCTATGATTGGATGATGTGTGCTCTTGAATGAGTATGTGTTATATGGTTTATGTGGAAATTGTGTTACGTATGGAGAGTTAGATGTGGATTGGTTTGGAATGATGGTAATATGTTGTTTATGATCTTGAATGAAATGTGTATATGTTTGTGAAATGGGACCATGATGAAGCGAATTGATTGTGCATAAAATGTTGAGTTGTATGCTCTATATGGATTTGTGTGATGTGTAGGAGTTTGATGGCAAAAATGATGAATTATATGATCTTGTTTGTGTTATGAGGAATAGGAAATGGGTATGAGTGTTATGGAAAGTATTCTAAAAAGGGAATGTGGAATCATATGTCTTTGGTTGTGTTGATTTGAGGGGAACTAAAATCATGGCATGTTATGAGTATGAGTTGTATGAAATGAATTAAGAGACAAAATAAATGATTAATGTATAATTATATTGTGTTGGGGTTAAGAATGCATGGAATGGTTTAATGAGAACTTAAGATGAATGGTATGATATGTATGGTTGCGAAATTGGATTGTAAGTAATTTGAAAATGAAAGGAATGTATGTGATGATGATACATGATTGTGTTTATGATTGAGTTGTTTGATTCAAGAATATCGTGTGTGGTTAAGAGAAGTGTAAAATGCTTAGTTGAGAGGCTAAAAGGGTTGGTTAATATGATTTGAGGTTGTATGAAATGCCTAAGTCTCAGAATTGAATCAAATTTGGACAGATTGCTTTTGTATTGCATTAACGTATGTTATTTTGGTAAATAACATACGTTAATGTCAAATAATGTATGTTACACAGGGTGTAACCAACATTGTTCTTGTGCTGGAAATGTAGGGATGAGCTGTTGAATAACATACGTTAATGGCTTGATAAACATACGTTAATGTGGTCCAGAAACCTAGTTTTTGCCGAATAATGTGCTAATGAATATCTGAAGTGAAGAAATGACCTAGGATTATTCCTAAGACATAAAACACATAAAAGAATTGTTTGTGGCATGGCTATTGTGAGCGATTAGGGAATTTAAGTGCGAATACGGCTTTGTGTTCCACAAGCACACCCGTGTTGGTCAAACGTTCCTCTGCACCCCAGCCTAACAACACTAGGGTTCACTACTGAGTATTTTTATATACTCACCTTTGTTTTGCTGTTGAATGTGTGCAGAGTGACAGGTATTAGGACGGGACTACGTGATCGGCGAGGCTAATCGGTGTGATACTGAAGGTCGAGCTCCTAGTTTTGGGTTGTGTGTATGTTGTATTCCTATGAACATTTAGTATAGATGAGATGTACTAGCATGGCATGCAAACCATTTTCCATTGCTATCGCATTTCAAATTGTTGTTTTGGTGTATGGTATTTGTTAATGTATTTGAAAAACTAATTATCTAGTTATTCTCTCTCACATGATTTATGTTTTAAAAGAGAAAGAAAGAAAAAAAATGGTGTGAAAATCATTGTTTATTCGAAAATAAAGTTAATGATTTTGGGGTTCACAGAAAGTGATAGTATAGAGTAAGGATGACTTGTTCCATGTCTTATACTATCATGATATCAAAGTGCAAGGGATTGTATAAGAACTGCAAGGCAAAAAATTCATTGTTGTTGAATTCTATTTACTTGGGTCATTATTAAGCTTAAATAAAGTTAATAATGTTTAATTAGACTTTTCTATGTCAATACCAAGGAAAAATGGGCTTACAGGATCACTCACTTATTGTTTAGAACAATAAGGGTAAAACAGTAATTTTATTTGTGCCAATTTTGAAAAAGAAATGTTCCCAGAATGTTAATATTTTTTTTATTAATTCAAGTATGTAAAAAATATTTTTTTATTCAGTCAAATATGTAAAAAATATTATTATAGACATTGTTGGATTTTTCTATGATTTAATTTGAAATTTAATGCATTGGAAAATAAAAATGGCAATTTAAGACAAAACATTATCCATATGGATAATGTATGTCTTAACTAAGACAAGGTTGGACAAGGAGAATGAATTGCCGTAAACCTACATGTCATCTACTTTTTTGTGGTAAAGAGGAGAGAGAAATTATTTATTCATTGCTTATTATCTTAAGAGTTATAATATAACCATAACTCATATTTGAGGTATTTAACATGGAATAAAATTAAAGTGTCTTAATCTAAATAAACTCCACCACCTAAGTGTATAAATACATTAATTAACAAACAATATAAGGTTGACACTTGGATAGTGTCTATTATGTTCAACATGAGGGAGATGCTTTTCTTTTTATAATTATAGTGATTTTTATTTTGAGCCATATAACACAAAATTGTTAACCCTAGTTTACCTATCCTAAGAAGAGATAGAATTATTTGTTCCTCACAAGTGTGTGTGAGAGAGTTCAGGGGAGTCACTCAAGGTAGTCCTTATTCCTCAATAACCCAAATACACAACTATAACAAGAAAAATATGAGGTAAATTTTTCTTAGCATAATTTCTCAATTGTATGGTTTCAATTCTATTGTAGGTTAGCAAAAAAATTTTAATTCCACTGCATCATGGTTAGCAATAGGAACAAGGAATTCCCAACACAAAATTTAATCTATAAGGACATATAATTTAGTTTGAATGTTTGTAAATTTATGAATAGTTAGAGTAGAATCGAAGTTGGTAAACAAATTTTGAAAAGATTAGTGTAGCATAACCTAGGGAATGATACATATGTTACTAGCATAAATAATGTACATTGATCATTGTTCCTTGATTAACCCAGAACTGTGTCCATGATAATTTGCGTTATGGATGGGTAACGTACGTTAGCTGCCTTAGACCCTCGATAACGTATGTTGAGCACTTAACGTACTTTACTTAGGTTTGGTAACATACGCTATTGATGGTTAACATATGTTAATTGAATCCCTATATATGTCACTAAAATAAGGAGCCTTTTTAAAATGAGGAAAAACTACAAGATTCTACTCGTTTAGTGTCCAAAAATTAGAGTCCACTAAAATTTGGACACTAAATTTGAGCATTTGGAGTCCACGTGGACGCTAAAAATTTAGAGTCCACGTGGACTCTAAATTGTTGGGGGAAAAGGAACAGTGTGGCGGGAAATTTTGGCGCGAGAATTTGGCATCCACGTGGACTCTAAATTGGAGTCCACGTGGACGCTAATTTTTTAGCGTCCACATGGACTCCAATTTTGGCATCCACGTGGACTCCAAATATGTGGACTCCGTGAATAGTGACGCAGGAAGAATTACCGCTAAATTTGGAGTCCACATGGATGCCAAAATTGGAGTCCATGTGGATGCTAAATTTTTGGACTCCGTGAATAGTAGAGCGGGAAAAAACCCCGCCAAATTTGGCGTCCACGTGGACTCTAATTTGGAGTCCACGTGGACGCTAAAAATTTAGAGTCCACGTGGACTCTAAATTGTTGGGGGAAAAGGAACAGTGTGGCGGGAAATTTTGGCGCGAGAATTTGGCATCCACGTGGACTCT
>CANYCX010994786.1:0-12577 GCA_948193385.1 Breynia disticha f. nivosa | reverse complement strand
ATGCTTCATAATTATTTATCTTCTCATGTATTTGTATATCTTTCAAGAACATGTCATTTTATCTTTCAAGGATTCATAAAAATTTATGAATGAGACATAACAATTTTTATGCCAATTAATTCCATTATTACGTATATTATTCCTAAGAACAATTCGCTTTCTTTTTATTTTATTTTTATTCCAATTGTCTCTCCTTTTTTTTATTTTTATATTCTATTGTAAAAATATTTGGTATTATTGTGTAACCATTTTTATTCTGGAAATGGTTAAATACACTGGGTTTTTAAAAATATCGTAAATAGTACTCAGGTGGTATAATTGGGTATACACCTGTTATAACTGGGTATTTTTAGATTGGGTCTGGGCTGAGGCCCATTTCATTAATCAGGCTTAAATTGAGTTTTGGGCTTAAGCCCAGCAATTATTCGGTCTGTAAACAAACTACACGGGGTCGATGTGAAATACGCGTGGTCGCGTTCACACCGCGTTCTTTGGGTACAATAGACGCGGGGTCAAACAGAAGTACGTGGTCTGAGGGCGACTCCGCGTTCTAATGGACCACACCGCGTTCTTATCTGACTTCTGAATTTCTGCCTACTTCCTTCACATTTTTCTTTCCATCACTCATTTATCAACCTTACAAACTTCATTTTTCAACACTAAAATAATCCTAACATACTTCTTTCTACTGGATCATCATATAACTAATTTTAGCATAATTTCAGGCATTTATACTTAATGAAATTTAAGCATAAAAATTTGAAATACAATAATTTCGTAAGTGTAAGTACACTTACCTTCAATCCAAGCAATTCCAACAACTTTCAAGCCTCAATTTCCTTTCCAAAAATCCCACAAATCTCCTGTATGTTAATTTAGAACATACCAGAATTTATTAACGTTCATTGAAGAGTTTATTCTAACACTTTCACTCCATATCAACCAATTATCAACCTTTTCTTCACACTTAACCATACTAAAATTCATTTTACCAACAAACATATTATCCGAACCATTTTTCTCACTTCATTTTCAGATTTAACCCTCCATGATAACCCAAATTTTCAGTAGAAAATTCCACTAACTCCATGAAATCAATTTTAACAATCAACCTCTTGTCAACCTTGGATTTACACAATTTTCAACCAACTAAACATGCATAAAATCATCTTAACATTCTCTTACATAAAGTCCAACTTTCCAGCAACATAATTTCATCATTTAAGTATTTATTCAACCCTTAAACTTCATCAAAACTCGATAATAAACTCAAAATCAACCATTTCTACACATAATCATACCTTCACTTTTGATGAACTTTCTTCCCAATATTTCTCCAGAACATCCCACCAAAACTCTCCAGATTTCTTTCTCTCTTGCTTTACACCTTACCCTAACTGTCCTTAGCATAATTTTATGCTGGAAGTGGCATTAATAAGTGCTAATTGGGTCCCCATTACACTTAATTGGTATAATTATGTTTCCATTATTTTTTTCTGCTGATTAACAAAGTACGCGGGGTGATAGAAAAGTACGCGGGGTCGCAGCGACACCGCGTTCTTTGCAATGACACCACGTACTCGGAAAAATCCGAATTTTATTTATTTTTTTCACTTTTTATCTTCCGTCAATCGTAAATCAACCTTCCGTCATTTGTAAATCTTATTTATTAATTTTTAAATTATAAATTTTAATGTCATTTATCGAGGAAAAATTTCCCGGATGTTACATATAGGAAGTGTTATAGGTCGACTAGAATGGAAGATAGTCGAGTAAAGTATGAAGTCTGGAACTCACCAGTCGACTAGTATAATGGACCAGTCAACTAGCAGGTCAGAGATCTGAAGGAAGCAAGTCAAGGACTCACTAGTCGACTAGTGTATAAGACCAGTCGACTAGCAGGTCAGGGATCTCAGGGAAGCAAAGTCAAGACTCACTAGTCGACTGATATATATCACTAGTCAACTAGCAGGTCAGGGATCTCAAAGGAACCAACTCAGGGCTCACTAGTTGACTTACATGGGGACAGGTCAACTAAAGATCGACCAAAACCCAGAATGACCCTCGACAACCAGTCGACTAATGTACTCACCAGTCGACTGATGGCACACACATATCAATAAAACCGTCCCAAAACCTCACCTTTCTCGTTTCTATTCAAAACAAATCCTCTTCCACTCGACCTATTCTTCTTCAAATCGACCGAAAACCTCCAACACCTACCAAAATCCTTTACATAATCCATTTACCCATACTCTAAACACATAAATTCCACCAAAATCCCTTTTTAAACATTCTTAAATCCATCCAAATCCTCACATTTCTCCAGAAAACCTAATTTTCCACAATATTCAAAAATGGAAAGAACTAAGGCCAAAGCTCAAAGGGAACCTAAAAGGCAACCTCAACAAGAGAATGCTAGCAAGAAATCACGTCCCAAATCATCTACATTGCGTGGTTCATCGTCTCAAAGGGGAGCTTCTAGAGAATGGGAATGGGTGCTTGGTCGTTTTAAACATACTAGCCAAGAAATGTACACCAAGGTACTCACCAGTGAAATGCTTATCCCCTTTATGAAATTCCACTGGGTTAACTTACTAAAATCTCCATATGCTGAACTCTTTGAGGATTTTAGAGTTAAGGACATTTTTTATGTAGTGGGATGTGAGGATGATAAATATGAAGACTTGGTTAGAGAATTATATGCCAATATACATGTTAATGTTAGTGGCAATGCATATCAACCTACGATTCTTTCCACTAGAGTTAAAGGAAAGGGTATCAAGATAACTGAAGAGACCTTGTGTAGATGGTTTGGTATGAAACGAGATGGAGTTAGGCCTACATGTTCTACTAATAATAAAAGTTTGAATCGGAATAGAAACCCGGATGATATGGATGAAGAACCTGAATCAGAACAAGAATGGACATTTAATCTAGAAGATGGTATCCAGAGGCTTAGGCAACTCATGGTGGTTCCAAGTGACAAGCTCTTAGAAGAAATGGACATGTCGGTCCATTATAGGTTGCTACACTATGCTATTAACCAGAATATCTTTTTGAAGAAGGCAAGCAACAATCATATAACGAACCTTGATGTGTAAATTATATGGCATCTTGAAGAAGGACGAGAGATCTTTCCGAAGCTTTTAGAGTTAAGTATCTTATGCTTGCTATTATAATGATAAGTGTTCATACACTTGGTAAGGTAACCTAATAAAGAATCCTGAAAGTTTAAAGATAAAAAGAATTAAAGAATGCTCATAAATGTTCTAATGAACTCTTCTCAAAGCTTGGATTGTATTTCTTGCTTATGTGTTATGATTATATGAGCATGTGATGTTAATGATATGGCCTGATATGATTCTTGACTTGTTATTTCATATTGGATATGAAATGTTATAGTGTGCTCTTTTTATACCATATTGATATATGGTTGATGTGTAATTGATGGGGATACTCATTTTGGCTTTATACCTTGTTGATATTGAGAATTGATATGAAAGCATGTGTTGCTTTGTTGAGCATGTTTGAGCATACTTGTGATTGAGAGTGTGGCCATTTAAATGTATTGATAATTCATTGTGTTGCTTGATTGGGTGACACTGTGCCGATATCCTAGGCTGGGCCTGAGGATTATCACAAGTTGGGCTCGATGCTGAACTGGGTTTGATGCCTTACTACCGATGTTGGTCTGGGATATATGATTTTCGAATTAACTTACAATGCCGGCCTGGGATCGAAGATAAAGAAAAAGAAAGAGAAAAGAAGACCCGGGGCATTTTCATGTGATTGTATAGCATTCATATGCACACATTTGACTACCATTCATATTTGACATGTGAGAGCATTTCTTTATGATATATGGATGCTGAAATGCATGATCATGGACTATATGATTTCGAAATAAGTATAATGTGTTTTGGTATGTTTTGGTATATACTTTGACTGAGCGCAAACAAGTATGATTCTATGTGTTTGTGGTATGGAAACACTGTTTCTATGGTATCTGATGTATATTAGATATGCTTAAGTATGAATGAAACTAGTTTGTTGATATTAGAACTAAACCGATACATAAAGTACCAAAATAAAAGCTCATCCTGCCCATTGTGCTTACCAGCATGCCCTTGTGCTGCTGGATAACTGAAAGAGGTGGCGAGCATGCCCTTGTGCTCAACAAGACACGACCTATGTCACCTGAAAAAGTGACGATCAAGCATGGCTCGTGTTCAATTCGGCACGACGTGCCAACTGGGAAAACAAGATGAGCCCACCCATCTTCATCCGGCACAACTCGTGTTGTTCCCATGCTCTTCATTTATTCAATATTCTGTGATGAATTTACTGAGTATATTGGTATACTCACCCCCTTTGATTGTTTACATGATGTACAGATCGTACGTAGCTGCTAGTGGTTCCATGACTACTGTGATTAGAGCTGTGTTGTGATATATATTCTGAGGTGGAGCTCTATTTTTGTTTTCTTCAGCTTTTGTACTTGGATTTGTACATATTGTACATCATGTATTATCAATTCATTTCTGTTTGGTTTGTTTTCCAAACACTTTACAACTTCCGCTTGTGTGTATAAAAAAAATTGGTATGAGGTTTTATAAATGCATATTTCTCGTTCTTCTCTCTTATTGATGTGATAGTTTATGAAAATGGGAAAAATACGAAATAAAATGTTTTAAATTTTGAGTTCCACAACCACTGTAGTCCATTATATGCTCGGGTGTTAATCACCTAAATTTTTCTTTTTAATTCTAACATTTAGACTGTATTCATGTAACTTATTCTTTATTTTTGTGTATATTTTATTAATTATAAACTATAGGATAGGGATGTTAGATTAAGGGTGATCAACATTTGAGTACCTAGCTTTGTTTTTATAATGTACTAACTAGTAAAAGCAATAAATATTGATTTGCAAGCTAAGCATGAAAATCTGCATGGAATTAATATTCTCTTAAGTTAGGATTAAGATACATTAATTGTATGAAAAGCCAAAAAATAGATTTGCAGATACCCATGATAATTTACGTTAGGCTGCTTAATAACATACATTAAATAGAGAAAATGGGTCACGTTCGTGATCATGATTCTACCATAAAAAAATGAGTTACCTGATATAAAAACGGATAAAGAAGGAAACATACATTGCAATTAAAGGCATCATACATTACAACATACATTTGATAAGATACAAAGTACATTAACGACTCTCACACAACATTAAATGGAAGGGCATTAAAAATCCCAACAGTTGCATTATGAGCTAATGACTCTAAACTCATTTGAGGAATCTGAATACACTAGTTTTAGGGCTAGAAAAACTACAATATTAGAAAGAAAAATCACTCCATTAGAAAACATCTTTACACCTCTCTACAAGTTATCAAGAGAAATCCATTTTAGCATTAGGCTATGTGTAAGTAAGTCTTTCTAGTTGTTATCTTTGTATAAAATTTCAGTTGAGATTGAGTCATTGTAGAGGATTAATTAGTAATTATCATTGTATAGAAATTCTAGGTTGACATTGGTTGATTTATCACTAGATATGGTGAAATGTAGGGTTATGCTAAACCATTATAAATCATTGTACTCTTTGTTCTTTGATATTTAATTTCTATTAAGTTTTTGTTATTATTTTTTAAAGAATCCACTAATTAGGCAATACAAGATTCAACCCCTTCTCTTGTATTGTACAATTAGTATCAGAGAAGGAACTCTTATATAAAAGATTAACATTCCAAGAGTAGAAGATAGAAGATGACTTTGAACTTTGATGGAAACAATGAGAGCTATTATTATACTACAAATAAAAATCTATTCTTTTATAATTCTAATTATATCATATGGAAGAAGAGGATGATGATCTTCATCAAATCTGAAGATATTGAGATTTAGAAAGTAATTGCAATTGGCCCTAACATGCTGAGAACAACCAACAGGGAAGTAAAGAGGAAAAATGAATACAATGATGAGGATCAAAGAAGTGAACAATCCAATTCCAAGGCGATGCAAATTCTTTATTATGCGTTGAACCTAAAAGACTTAAATCTAGTGGCCACATGTGACAATGCAAAGGAAATATGGAAAATGTTTGAAATCACATATAAAGTACTAAGCAAGTTAAAAAAACAAATATCAATATTCATCTCCATGATTATGAGCCCTTCACTATGAATGAGGGTGAGGGAATCACCTCCATATTGGATAGGTTTAAGGATATCACAAATGGATTAGCTTTATTTGGAAAACCTATTCTAAACAGTGATAGAGTTTAAGAAAATATTGAGATTATTTCAAAATGAAAGGGATGTTACCATCATTGCAATAATAGAGTCAAAGGATTTAAACAAGTTAGAGTTTAGTGCTCTAGTTAAATCATTATTGAACTATGAGATAATTATTAAATCAAGAGGACTCAAAATCAAGACTAAAGAGAATGAGAGCAGAGTAATTCTCAAAGTATCTAATGATAAGACTAATGAGGAGAATTGGGACTTGGAAGAAGATGAAGAACTAGCCCTTTATTATAAGAATGCGAGGGGATATAAGACACTCCTTAAAAGAAGAAGGAGAGAGTTGAAGAAAGAGCCTAACTGATAGTTCAAAAGAAACTCATCATCTAATCCTAAGCACAATGATGACACTATGAAAGAATAGGTCATCATAAAAAATATTATAGAGTGCCTTCATCAACGCTCCTCACATGAGAAGAACAAAGGAAAGAATAAGGACTCATACATAGCCACGTGGAATGATGAAGAAGATGATGATGAGAGGAAAGAAGAGAATAGCTTTGCACTCATGGCATTTTAGTCTTATTCTAACGATAAGGGTTGTGAGATAGATCTCTAAACTTAAGATGATAAATTTCTTGTTGCTTTTAATGCCTTAAATGACTATTATACCAAATTCATTACAAATGGGTTGTTAAAAAGGGAAAATGAAGACTTACTTAAATCCTTGAATAAATCTGATGATCATTCTCATTATATGAATGAATATGAGAAACTAAAATTGCAAGTTAATGGGGTTAAAGAGGAATGCAATATGCTCATTAGTAAATATACTAATGGAAATGACAAGTTTGAGAGAATGTTTAAAATACAAAGATACACCTTGTAAAAATGTGGCTTAGGTTGTAATAAATTTATGAATGAACAACCTATGATTGACAAGCTAGATGATGCTAGAAATAATTTTAACTTGAAAGTGCCTAAGTGTAGTAGATGCTTGAAATTAAGCAATGATTCATTTTCCTATCATGCACCTAAGAGGACCATTATCATAAAGGAAATATGGGTTCCTAAAAGAATAAATGTAATGCCCTAAAAAATGTTCCTTTTATGTTGGAATGGTGTTTAGAATAAGTTGGAAGCATGTATGTATAGGGGTATGCAAGTTTGTGATCGAAAGAGAGTTGGAACCGAAAAGTAGAGCTAAGAATGTTGACTAACGCACATTATTTATTGAATAACGTATGTTATTCTTGTTACAAACCCTCAAGCCACAATCCATAGGTCTCCCAACCACCAAACCTTCCAACAAACACCTAGATTGCAATGGATTAACAGCGAATATGTCCTCCAACCAATTCCTCTTCAACCTAGGGTTTGCAAGCCAAGAGGAAGAGAGGTAAAATCCTTATTCTAGAGTCAAATGTAGGAATTTAGGGTTTATAGGAAATTTGGGAATTTTGACAAACATCAGTAGAGTATATGGAAATTTGGTATAATGTATGGTAAATGATGTTAAAAGTGATTTAATGTGTGTAGGTAGTACATTCGAAACTCGAATCGGGGATCAAGCGACAAATTGATTTCCTGGAGCTCGAGGTAATTGCGCTTTGACACTTACCATTTGCAAGATTTGTCTTTGAATGGTCAAATTTATGTGATTAATGCTTCATTTGTTTAAATGGTAGCTAAAAAGTGTCATTGAAGGAATTGAATGATTTAATTGTGATTATGGGAAATTTATGAAAGTTGTATGGGTGGTGTTGGTATGTTTTGAATGTGTTTGATAAGGATAAAAGTGTATGGAAATGTGTTATGATGAATTGAATGTTTGTGAATGCTTACCTTTTCAAGGATGAGTAAGTGGTGGAATGTAATGTGTACGAATTGAATGGTATGTGCTTATAGGACATATGACCTATGGAAAGTTGTGAAACATAAGTGTGTGCGAAATGGTTGTATGTGCATTAAGGAAGCCTTAATGAAAATGAATTGTGAAATGATCATAAATGTATAAAAGTGGTTTGGTGGCATGTTTTGTGCAAGATTCTTGATGATGACATTATGTTGCTAAAGCATTTGGAAATGTGCTATATTTCATTCAATCATGCCATGTGTACATGTTATGAGCATCAATGTGTGTTCATAAAAAAGGGTATTGCCAATCGAGTGAGAGATCAACAAATTATGGGTATTGCGAATCGAGCGAGAGCTCAAAATAAAAGGGATATTTCCAGTTGAGCAAAAACTCACTTTAAGGGGTATTACCAATCGAGTGAGAGCTCAACTTAAGGGGAATTGCCAACCATAAGAGTGGACTCTCTCACGTGCATGTTAAAAGAAATAAGACCCAAGGGAATGCATTGTGTGTTTGCATTGGCATTGTCACAAATGCATTCATTTATCTTTAGCATTGATGTTTATGATGTTACTTTGATATGCTTAAGGTGTTAATGAACATATGTGTTATTGTGATTGAATGTGAAATGGTGGTTTGAATATGATTGTGAATTGAGTGTCTCGATGTATGTGTTCAAATGGTGTTTGTTTCTTGAATTAGTATGTATATGGATGAACATAAGTAATGTGATAAGTGGTGTTTATGTGTATGTGTTATGAAGGTGATGATGATATGCATATGTTGATGTGTATGTTATGGATTTGAATCTTGTTGAAGTGTTTGATTAGGTGTATAATGTTATTTGTGATGTTTTGTGTGTATGAAGGGTGTATATGTGGTTAGGAAGGTTGGTTTGATGTGCTTAGATGTTCTATGAAATGTGTAAGTATGGAAAATGACTTAAAATGTGGGCAGAATAGTTCTGACTTGCATTAACGTATTTTACCTTAGGCATTAACGTATGTTAGTGAAGTAAACCTACATTAATCGAGTGTTAACATACGTTATTCAAAGCCTAGAAATGAGTGGAAGCATAACATACGTTAGGTAGGGTTTAAACATATGTTATTGATGCCCAGAAACATAATTTTAGCCCGAATAATGTACTAATGCTTATCGAAAGTAAGCTAATGTTCTACGATGAATTCTTTAGCAAATAAAACACTTAAAAGATTGTATTTGACATGAAAACGGTGAGCCATTAAGGAATTGAGACGTGAATACGACATCGTTTTCCATGAGCATGCCCGTATTGGCCGAAGGTTCCTCTGCACCTCAGCTTAACAATGCTAGGGTTTAACTTATTGAGTATTTTTATATACTCACCTTTGTTTGTTGTTGAATATTGTGCAGAGCGGCAGTAGCTGGATAAGGAGCATTTTCAGTATGTCATACATTTATACTAGATGCTCTAGACACATGAGTGGTGACAAAGCCTCTTTGCATCACTAACACATAAGGAAGATGGACATGTCACATTTAGTAAAAATAAAAGAGATAAAATCATTGGTATTATTAAAGTGGATAAGGAGTCTTTACCTACCATTTATATGTGCTACTTGCTGATGACTTGAAATATAATTTGCTTAGTATTTCATAATTATGTGATTTGGATTTTGAAGTTAAATTTGAGTGTAAACATTATGTTGTGTCTAAAGATAACAAGATAGAATTTTTGAGAGTTAGACAAGGAAACATTTATGTAGTAAACTTGCATGATGAATCCTCATTTAATGAAAAGTGATTAGTATAATTGATGCAAATTCATACTTATGGAATAGGAGATTAGGATAGGAACCACTCCATTTGCTTTCTAAATTGTCTAGAAATGAAGTTGTCAAAGTCCTTCCTAAACTTATATATAACAAAGATCATTTATGTGAACCTTATCTAGAAGCAAAACACAATAGAGGTTCATTCAAACTGAAGAAAGAAATATGCACATCTAGGAGTTTAGAACTTTTGCATAGGGATATGATAGGATCATCTATGCTTGTTGGTTTAGGAGAAAAATTGTCTAAATTTTTCATTTTGAATGATTATTTAAGATTTACTTGAGTTTTTTCTTACCATTAAAAGTGAGCCCTTTAATGAGTTTGCTTGGTGGTGTAGATTAGTGCAAAATGAAAACAACTTAACAATCATTGCAATAAGGATGGATCATAGGATAGAATTTGAGTCTAAGCCATTTGAAGATTGGTGTGAAATATTTGGGATTGAGCATAACTTTTTGGGGTCCTAGGACCTCTCAACAAAATGGAGTCATGGAGAGGAAAAATCGCACTTTGGGAGAGATGAGTAGGACTATGTTGAGTGAGTACAATCTTCCAAAGTACTTTTAGATCAAATCAACGAATACAATGTGATACACCATCAATCAAGTACATCTAAAGAGAGACAAAATGAAGACCCCCAGGATATTTGGAAAGGTATGAAACCCAACATTTCATACTTTCATCCATTTGGTTGTAAAGTAATCATCTTGAATAATGGCAAAGACAATTTAGGAAAATTTCAATAATCTAATGTTGGCATATTCTTAGGATACTCTAGTCATAGTAAATCATATTGAGTATTTAATACTAGGACTAATGAGGTTGAAGTGTCAATGCATATTAAATTTGATGTTTTAATGTCACCATAAAAAAAGGTAGTTTTGTTGAGAACTATGATGTATGTGAGATTTCCAAAAAAAAGTGATGAAAGTAATTATGAAGATTTCAAAGTTGTTGAAGTCCAACAAGATGAAGTAAAAGAGGAAGATGAAGCACTCTCTCCACTTTAAAATGATTAGCCCAATGTGAAGAAGCATCTTATAAATCAAGTCATATGCAAAGTAAAGGATGGAGTAAGAACAATAAATAGTTAGAAGAAGAAGAGGATTACTTAAATACCATGGGAACTATGCTTTTGTCTCAACTGTATTAACCAAAAATATCACAAAACCCTTTGAAGATGGTAAATACTACATTTCTATGCAAGTGGAGATTAATCAATTTAAAAGATGCAATGTATGGGAACTAGTCCCTCTTTCAAACGAAAAGGCTATAATTGGAGTGGGTTCACAAGATCAAGTATGATGAAAATAGAAACCCAATTAAGAACATGTCAAGATCGATAACTCAAGGGTACAATCAAGAAAAAGTATTGACCATGAGGAAACCTTTGCATAGGGGGCTAGACTATAAACACCAATTACTATGTGAAACAACCTTTGGGATTCAAAGATCAAGAGCATCCAAAGAATATATACAAGTTGATCAAAGCATTATATGGGTTAAAGCAAGCATCGAGAGCTTGGTATGAGAGGTTTATCTCTTTCCTAATTCATTATAGCTATGAAATAGATCGTGTGGATAATAATATTTTTATTAAGAAACTTAATAATGATATACTCATTTTTCAAATATACGTTGATGAAATTCTGTTTGGTACTACTAACCCATCCATGAGTAAGGAATTATGCCATCTTATAAAAGGTGAATTTGAGATGAGCATGATAGAAGAGCTCACTTTTTTCCTTGGTATTCAAATTAAAAAATTAGAGGAAGGAATCCTCATTCGCAAATTCAAATATAATAAGCAGTTTCTAAAGAAATTCAAATTGTAAGATTGTAAGAAAATGCAAACTCCAATGGCATCTACACTTAAGCTTAATAAAGTTGAGGATGTAAAATCATTGGATGTGAAGCTATATAGAGGTAAGATTAGCTTACCACCATTTAATGGATTGTAGACCCAATATTATGTTCACAACTTGTATGTGCGAAAGATACTAATCTAATCCTAAAGAATCACATACCCTAAACCTTATACTTGATTGGAATAATAGATTTAGGAATTTGGCATCAAAACACTAGTGGGTCTTGTCATTTTATAGGTTCATGCCTTATCCACTACCTATGTTCCCAATTAGGATTTTAGCAAACACTTGACCATTACCTCACTTTCAAGCTTAGTGAAAACTTCCTTAGAAGTTTAATTTCTAGATCAAACAACCTTACACTTTGACTAACTTACTGCTCAAATCTTACCTTACTAGAAAGATCAACTATTCCATAACTGTGACGCCCAAAATCCTCAAAGTTCATTTTTATATAAAGACGAAAAACGCCCTATATTTTTTTTCTTTTTGAAACATGAATTGTATACCTTAAATCAGAGTATTTAATAAACAATGCATTTCGTAAATGCGGAAGCTAGAAAAATGTTTAGAATGGTAAATAATGAAAACCATTTAATACTTTAATAATGCGGAAGCACAAAAAGGATTACATGTTGTTAAACAATTTCATAAAGGTTAGGTATACATGCTTGTAAATCCATACAACCAACACTAGGAGCTCGACCTTCAGTATCGCATCGCTAGCCTCGCCGATCGTGTCGTCCCGTCTCTGGTACCTGTTACTCTGCACATAATTAACAG
>CANYCX010994178.1:0-12787 GCA_948193385.1 Breynia disticha f. nivosa | reverse complement strand
GTTTTCGTTGTCTTAATCCTTCCACTTCTAAGATTTATATATCACGCCATGTACGTTTTGATAAACTTACATTTCCTTTTACAGGTCCGATGCTTTCTACTACTGTTCATCAGGCCCCATAATCCACTCCCAATTCTGCTTTACTCACGACACCTCCAGCTGACTTACTTGCTCCACAACTGACAGCTCCAACTGACTTACTTGCCCCATAAACGATAGCTTCAGACCCTGTGCGACACGTCTCAGTCATTCCCTCATCTCCCACTCCACCTGCATGTGATGGTCCTCTGTCATGCACTCCACTTCCTGTCGTCCAGCTTCCTCCCACCTCACCTGTGCTTGTTGCTTCTGACTCCACTACTTCACTTTCGGCATCTCACTCTCCACAACATCAGCCCTCTCCGTCATGACGTTTGTTGTTGGACTCCCCAGGTTTGAACCTTCTGGTTGATCTTCGGCAAGCTCAGCAATCTCCTCCTCGTGTCATCACCAAGTCCCATCCCATGGTGACACGCTCGCAAACTGGTACTCTCAAACCTCGAGCCCTCACTGTTGTTTCGGAATTACCGCCTGTGCCCACTTATTTTACGCAGGCCAATAAATAACCCCAGTGGAAGGCTACCATGTTCCTAGAGTATGAGGCTCTCATGGTTAGCGGTACCTGGAAGCTGGTTCCGAAATCTACTGCGACAAACTTAATTGGATGTAAATGGGTGTTTCGTATAAAACATAATGCTGATGGTTCTATATCATCTTACAAGGCCCGCTTAGTCGCTAAAGGCTACAATCAACGACCAGGCATTGATTTTCAGGAAACATATAGTCCTGTTGTTAAGCCCGCTACAGTTCGCCTAATACTATCCATTGCTGTGTCTCAAGGTTGGTCGATTAATCAGCTTGATTTTTCTAACGCCTTCCTTAATGGAACCCTCACTGAACAGGTTTATCTAAAGCAACCTCCAGGCTTCATTGATTCCACAAAGCCGAACCATGTTTGTCTGCTCAATAAATCCCTTTACGGATTGAAATAGGCCCCTTGCGCCTGGTTTACTTGCTTGCACTCAGCTCTTATCTCTTGGGGTTTTCGAAGCTCCAACACGGATCAATCGATCTTCTATTATGCCCACAATGGTATCTCTGCATTTTTCATGATTTATGTGGACGACATAATCTTCACTAGCTCTTCTAACTCATTTATGGAAGCCACTGTTCAGTTTCTTCGATCCAAATTTGCTCTTAAGGAGCTAGGGCATTTGAATTATTTTTTGGGCATTCAGGCAATTTGGGACAACACAGGAGTTCAACTGAATCAATCCAAATATATTCTGGACATTCTTGCCTCTACAAAAATGACGAAGTGCAACCCCGTGAGCACACCCATGGATTCCTCCACTTCCAAAGCAGACCCTGCCTTGCAAAATACCCTTTGTGATGCACTCCTCTACAGGCAAACTGTTGGAAGCTTGCAGTACCTATGTCTCACTCGCCCGGATATTGCTTTTGCAGTCAGTGTCGTAGCTCAGTCCATGCATTCTCCAACAATGGCTCATTGGTCTTATGTGAAACGCATCTTGCGTTATCTTGCTGGCACTCACACCTTCGGCATCTATTTACGCCGCCATAAGGATTTATCTTTATCAGTTTATTGTGATGCAGATTTAGGCGGAAGTAAAGTTGATCGGAAATCCACCACCGGCTTCGCCATTTTTGCTGACCCTAATCTCATCTCCTGGTCGTCTTGCAAGCAGCGTGCTGTGTCTCGATCCTCCACTGAGGCTGAATATCGAGCATTGGCCACTTCCACTAGCGAAGTCCTATGGATTATATCGCTTCTCCGAGAAATCGGCCTGCCTCCGCAACGACCTCCTACACTTTGGTGCGATAATTTGGGTGCAACATATCTCACCGGCACTCCCATCTTCAACACACGTTCTCATCACTTGGAAATTGAATTTCATTTTGTCAGAGATCTAGTTGCCCGCAAATGTCTTACTGTTCGCTACATCTCGACAGCCGATCAAGTAGCTGACCTCCTCACCAAGGCGTTGTCTAAATCTAAGTTTGAAGGTCATCGAAACAAACTCACTCTTCGGTCCCCTCCCGTGAGTTTGCAAGGGAGTGTTAAGGATAATTATCCTACAAATCCTAGCTAAGGATCTGCCAGCATCTTATCCTTCTTTTAAATATCAAACCTGCATTACCTGTAGCACGCAACCTCATTCAAACTTGCACATATCCTTATCTGTAACTCTTCTGTACACCACTATATATGTACTTGTATTTGCCTCTAATAAAGTATCGAATTCCCTCAAACCTTTAGTCTCTAACACCCTCTACCGAACCCACTATTGCTGAGAAGCTCTCAAATAAACATGAGTCGCTCACAAACGTTATGACCAAAAATAAACATTTGTCCAGCAATTAACATTGTGCAAGTTTTCATGACGCAATTTCAACATCTCTTTTTTTTATTTACTATTCTTGTTATTATTTTATATTAAGAAAACATCTAAATTTTTAAAAAATAGTACAAATTATTTTTATCCTCTTTCTTAAAATATACTCTTTATCTTGATAAAAAAACTAAATATATCTTTTATTTATTAAAAAAACTTGAAAGTAAAGAAATGGAAGGAGCATTAGTGCATTGCTTTCTCTTTTAAAAAACTATGCATAGCTAAACAACCTCAATCAAAATAAGAGGAAATATAGAAGAAAGGCATGATAGGGCAAAGAGCAAGGCAGATTTTTCATTTATCTCTTTCACTTAAATAATTATTTCAAATTTCTGAATCCTCTAAAAGACAAAACAGAGAATGAAACGTCAAATCAGTGGCTAAAGTAATCCACGATAAAAGACAGGAAATCATGTCCATACTTAAAACGATAGATTGGCATGATTGTGCCATGATGTTGGCAATCAACAATTCACGGGCTGGAATTTGAAAATTTTCATAGGAATTTTGTAGCCCTAACGAGGCGGAACTGTGTGTGTGGGGTGAAGCTTATTATCCGGGAGAAACAAGGATGAGTATTTAGGGTTCGGAAATTGAGAAGAAGTTCACAAAAAGACACTAAAAAAACACAACCCTATTAAATACTGAAAACAACAGTTGAGGAAGTGAAAGCTGTCACCTTATTCACAGGTCGCTTTCGAGTCCCGTCCCCCACTCCTGCCACCTCTCTCAGGTATCGGGAATGCCAAAAATAACAAAGTAGTAATGCTCCTCCTGCGGTTTTTGTGATGATGAATGGCTTCGTTCGTACTTACTAATTACATGTATACATTTGATGTCCAAAAAAAGATGGATTAGATGTTGTTGGCTGCCTGAAAATGGCCACTATTCTCTCTTCACAATACTACCCCTGCAACATTTGAAGTTAAGTGGTCTTACTTTCTATTCGGATTAAGAGGGTCGTAATCATATCATGTTTTTTTTTCAAATATTATTATTGACATAAATATTATGAAAGTTGAATTCTTCGTTTCATATTTGTGCACTTACAAATCGTGTTATTGGTTTAGAGATTGTTGATCCTTTCCCATACTATTTTCTTTTCATGGTCGACAACATTAGACAATAGTTAACTTCTAAAATAGTCTCAACATTAGACACCAACAACTATTTAGTTTGAAAGAATTTATATCATTAATTTAAAATATATTTTATCGCTTTTCTTAATTTTTTAAAATTATCTCCATTCAACATAATAGTGACAATATATTTGACATAATAAATTTAGGTCCAAAGAAAAACCAATACATTTACTGTAATTTTTTTTTTCTGAAGGCAATCGGTTTCATTAAAATATTTTCCTAAAATTAAAATAAATTTAGGTCCAAAGAAAAACCAATAAAGTGATTGTTAAAATTATCTACAAACTACTAATACATTATTATAGTACTAATTTATAAATAATTTTATTTTAAATAATAAAATACAAAAAATATAACAACACTAAGCTTCATTTGTTTGGCAGAAAAAGAATTTTTGAGAAATTTTTTTTATAGAAATTAAGTTTTTGAATCTTATTTTTTGAAATCTTATTTTTTTTATATTTCGCACTCAAAAATATTTAAAAATATAATGCAAAAACAAAATTTTATATTTTAGATAAGAAAATATTTTCTTCAAAAATAAGTTAAGAGTAATTATTATTATCGCATTCATTTTTTGGGTTATAATTCTATTGACTTATTTTTTTGTTGGTATCAAGCATTGAAAAATTAGAAAAAAAACTTACCTTGAAAATAAATTTCTGCAAACAAACGAAGTGTAAGAAAATATTACACAGTATTGTGCGGATACTAGTATATGCTACTCTTTCCGTTCCAATATATACATATGTTGTTTTAGGAAAAAATTTCCCATATTATATGTCGTTTTAAATTTCTAATGTAGAATTCAATATTTTGTTTCAATATTATTCTCATTATTTTTATATTTTTAATATAAATTTAATTTAATAATTTTTTTGATGAACTTAAGTAAAAGCGTAAAAGAGTATAGTAGTTAATTGAAAAATAAATTAAGCTATATTAATTGTATTCTTAATGTGTGTACAAAATTTTAAATGATATGTATAATTTAGAATAAAGAAAATGTTTTAAATGATGTGTGAGATTGAGTATGCCATAATTTCTTGGCTAAATTGCCAAGAAATTATAGTTTTGAATTGCCATTTGGATAAATTCTGCTTAATTCCTTTTTATATCAATAAAAGAAGAATTTTATTAGAAAGTCGTCGCTAAATCAATAATTGGATGATGAAATGCTTATTCCTTTTTATATCAATAAAAGAAGAATTTTATTAGGAAGTTTATATTTAGAAGATGAAAGGCTTGTCGTAATTACCATGCACGTATGTGTGAATCTAAGTTATGAAAGACTTTAACAAAAGTTATGAAATATTGAAACAAAATAGGTTGAATCTTTACATCTTTTGGTTTGGAGTAAATGAGATGATTTTTAATTACATTTCAGTTTTTTTTATAACTTCAAATTTTATTGGGAATTGTTAGAAAAAAAACATAGTATAATTTAAATACAAATTAATTAAATGTACTTAATTGATGTATAAGAAAAAAAGTACTAATATTTTTAATCTCTACAAACATTATTTGTGTTGTATGGAGAGTATTTTTTAATCCCTACAAAAATATTAAATCAATCATATACTTATTCATACTTTGTATATTTTTAAAAATTGAGTTGATTTATGAAGACATATAAGTATATGAACCATATGTACAACAAAATTTATAATTTTATAATAATATATAATACATATTCAGTATTAAATTAATACATATATATTTTCACTACATAAATATGTATTTAGTACTAATTTCTATTATTAGTTTCATGATAGTTTAGTACAATTTTTGGTTCGTGTATTGCCTAAAAATCATAACCGTTGTATAAAAAAATTACGTGTATATCTGAAAAAATAAAAAATTAGCAATATTTAAATCTCCTTTTCAATTCGAATATTTATTTCAATTTAAAAATGTAAAAAAAAAAATTTTCAGCCCTACCTAAGAGAGTTGTATATAATCCACTTCTTTTTAGATTCAGCTAATTGGTTCTCCAGAGACTACCAACTATCTTTTCGCCAAGAATATCAGACCAGTCTTGTCCAAACCCAAACAAGAAAACGTTACAGAAAATCTTATCGAGGAAAAAATTAAGCAAATATTCTAGCTGTTTCAATTACCTATTATTAGCTGAAAATAAAAAAGAAATATAGTATATAGGACTTTTCAGTTTTTTTGTTGACTTAAAATGAATATGTATTTCTGACTTTGTGTAAGAGATATCAGAGAATGATACGTCAAATCAAGCTAAAGTAATCCTTCACTTAATGGAAATATAAGACAGAAGTTATTGGGATTTTTGCTTCATGTTCTTTTAAAGTGAAAATTTAATGATTGTTACTGTTAAATATAAAAAAATAGATACGAGTTTTTAATTTTATTCAATAAAATTAAAATTTTAGATTTATTTTTATTGTATTTGATAATTACAATATAATGGCTCATTAAATCTCTTTTTAAGAATACTTATATTGAAATTTACCTCCTAATTTAAAAGGATAGATTGTCATGATTATGCCATGATGCATATATGTAATCAATTTGTCATGGGTTGGTTTTGAAAATGTTATAAAAATCAGATCGAACCGGTTGGTCGAACTGGTGAACAGGTGAACCAATCGCTAGTCCGATCCGATTTTACCATTTAAACCGGTGTGCAAGCAAACTAATAATCAAATTGGCAAAAACGACATACTGGCCGGTCCAATCGGTGAATCGAGCCGGTTTTACGTTTAGAAAAAAATTAAATAATTTAAAAATTAAATAATTTTGCATATTTATACATATTTATTTATTTTTTATATTATTTTTAAATTACTAGTTCGACTAATTAATCAACCATCTTGTCTCTTTTACGATTCGATTACCGATCCGGTTCTGATAAAACTGGGTTTTGAATCATTATTTTATTGGTAATGCCAACCACACATGTATTGATGCTTATATGTATGAGTTCATACATAAGTACATGCATGTGTAAGATGCATGCATATATGTGGAGAAGAAGTTCTATAACGGTAAGTCAATTGGAAACTAGCGACAACACGAGTGTAAGGGCTCGTTAGGTACACTTCTTAGATTTCGCTTTCAATTTCAAGTTTTATGTCGCTACTCTCTTGCCGCGTCTCCCTCTGTAATATCGTCATCTTTTCGTGTTATTTTTAGTATTATTTCTCTTTATGGCTTGTATATTTCATAGTTTTATATTGTATTGATTGTATGATTAAAAAAAATTATGTTTATTTAGTATTTTTTTAAATTTATGATATATGTTAAGTTGTTTTTATAGTTTAAAAAATCTTAATAAAATCACAAAATTATTTTATTTATTAAATCATACCTTCTAATATTAAAATATTATACTATCCTATAGTTTAATGAACAATATTAATTCATAAAACAAGTACAATATAATGTTACTTTTTTTTATTATATTTAAATTATTTATTTTTATCATCTTTTAAAACAATTTCTGAATCTGTTACTCGTATTGATACATGTTATTAGTAATTTTAAAAAAAAATAAATTCACGTTTTAAAATACCCAATCGTTAAAGAAACCACCGAGCAAATAAGTTACTAGACTGATACCACTTGGAATTGTTTCGTACTTTGCTGTAGTGACGAGCTAAAAGACAAGACCTTACATCTTAAAATTAGATGAGAAGGAACTGTTTAGTACTATGATATGTTAAATCTAACAAATCCAATGAAATGAAGTGAGATAAAGAGAGAGGAATGGTTCTTATGCGGGTTCAGCGATTAAGGAGATCGAATAATATATTGAGAATGCAGATTGGATCCCAACATTCATAGCGGCAACAAGAGAGACATAGAGGCTCTAATGTGCTGATTTGTTAAATTTTTTTGAGACTCTCTATTCTTAATTTGTGAGTTAGTCAAATTTATTTCGTAAAATTTGTAAGAAGGAAATAAAGAGAGGATTGTGTGTCTCCTGTATTGTTGCTTTCTTATATCTAGTGGACTAAATACAGCTCCTTTCCTTCTCACAGCTCTTAACAATCAAGTGAGATAGAAAAAAAAGGCAGATCCAAGGTGGGTATTTGGTCGGTTAAGCTGTCAATCTTATCAATCAATCATCCATCAATCAAAAACATTTGCACCAGAGTGATCTTAACATCACCAATCATCAACAATAGTAATTCTTTTTCTTCCTTTCTCTTTGTTTAAAAAGGTGTAATCGAATCCTCTCCATCAATCATGTCCTCTTCCTCCTTGTCTTTGGACCACCTCCCTCCTTCCGAGCAGCTCTGTTACGTCCAGTGCAACATCTGTGAAACTGTCCTCGCGGTATTATCATAACTTTCTTTCTTCTTCTCTTCTTATTTAGGGCTTCCTTGAACTTCTTTTCTTCTTTCCTATGTTGGTTTTTGTTCGTATAGGTGAGTGTTCCTTGCACAAGTTTGTTCAAGACTGTTACGGTTCGATGTGGTCACTGTACCAATCTTCTTCCTGTCAACATGCGTGCTTTGATTTTGCCTTCTGCTAATCACTTCAACTTTGGTCACTCCTTTTTCTCCCCTTCTCATAGTCTTATGGTAAGTTTCTTTATCATGATCGAAGTTAAACGTAGTTTTTTCTTCTGATAATTGTCAGTTGTTGTTCGTAAGTTGACATATACTGTGAATTACGTTTTGTTTGGTTAATTTTGCAGAATGAGATACCAAACCCATCTCCAAATTTCTTGATGAATCAAACAAACTCTAGTGATTTTGGAATCCCTCTTCGAAATATGGCTGATGAGCTTCCAAGGCCACCTGTTATTAACAGACGTATGTGAGATTCATACCATTCTTTCATAAACAAAAACTGTTTCTTTCCACTGAAAAGTTCTTTTAAACTTTGATAAAGAAAACATTGGTATGATTAATTTGCTTTTATAGTTCATTTTCCAAATAGACATGAGAATATGTGAGATTCAATTTCATTTCATGAAAGTCTTTCTTATGTTCTTGATAATGCTTGTGGTCAAGGCATATTCCAAGAGTTCCTGCTCTGATGTTTCACATTTGCTTTGAGAATCATGAAAAGATAGTTGGTGGAGAAAGGAATGACACCTCATTTGCTTTTTTGGGCTTTTCTTGTTCTCTTTTGATGAATCTTTTGGTCTCTCCTCAGACAACATTACAGTTTCTGCTTTTAACTTAAGTGTTCTAAGATTACTTGTGGGAGTAACAAGCTGAACTTTTGTTAAATTTTATCATATTAATTTCATCTGTTTGTCATTTCAGATTCGTCAGTAACTTTTCTTTGTCAAATCACTTTTATTAACTTCCTATTGTACCCTTCACCACAACCCTAATACAGCTTCTTTAATTACATAGACTTTCATAGACTTCCCTTAAGAATTAAGATCCAATTTGATACTTTCCAAAAAAAAAGTTATAATTGACTGAACTAAAGCTTCTGTTGGTGCTCACTTTACGTTTTTTTTTTGTTTCTTTCACTCTTATCCTACATTAAAAGTGACAAGACAAATTTAGTAGCTACTCAGCCATCATATAAGAAATGTATCTCAAAAACTTCCCCCCGGAAACTTAGACATCAGGAAAGAATGATTGAGAAATTTCTTCTCCTGAAATGTGGTTTTAATGTTTCCTCACATGTATTCTCCAGCTCCAGAGAAGCGACAGAGAGTCCCCTCGGCTTATAATCGCTTCATCAAGTAAATAATCTCTATATGAAGCTACTGAATTTTTAACAATGTCGTCGTCTTATGAAGTTACTGAAAATTGAAACAAAAAATGGTGCAGGGACGAGATCCAAAGGATCAAAGCAGGGAATCCAGACATAAGCCACAGAGAGGCATTCAGTGCTGCTGCTAAGAACGTAAGATCCCAAGAACTTTCTTTCTTTTAGGGTTTTATCTGCTACCAAGTTAGGGTTTCTGAGGAGATTAGGGTTTTCTCTATAAATATTCTTGTTTAATTTATAACTTTTTTCTCTTTCTATTTTGAAATATAAAAAAGGTAGAGGTGTTAGCTATGTGCAGACTTGTGAAGTTTCCTCTCATTCTATTTTCTTTATTTTGTCAGTGGGCCCATTTCCCTCACATTCATTTTGGTCTCATGCCTGATCAGACGGTGAAGAAACCTAACACTCGTCAGGTAACCTAAATTCCTCCAGTCTTTCAAGAAGAAAACTATATTGAATGCCTGTTAACGTCTTGATCCCGTGCAAACGTGTGTGGGTCTATGAACGATACAAGTTGTGCAATACTCCAATACAAAACTAATTCGTTTGTATAATACTCACAACCAACATCATAATAAATTCTACTATTCCTCTATTTCTCTGATGTTAGATACATTCCCCGATAATATCAAATGAAACATTTTAAATTTGGTTATGGTGTTTTGGTTGTGTAGGAAGGAGAAGATGTTCTAATGACGGATGGGTTTTTTGCTTCAGCTAATGTTGGTGTTACTCCTTACTGATAGGAAGTGAAGTTGTGAGTATTTCATGTATGAGTTATGGTGGAAGAAGTTAGAACAGACAAGTATTCTAGTCACTGTTATAACCTATGTATTACTAAGATCCTTAATGTGAAAATTTCATGAATGTATTTGCTACTTTCAGAGATCTTGTCATCTAAATATGAATGTTAATTTGAAATATTTCTAACAAATTTAATTCATACTCACATACATTAACCATAATCGCAGGTCAATAAATAGAGATATAATTTTATTGAAAGATTATTTTAGCATTTTTTTCTTTCTCATCATTCCATTAACCATGGTTGGAAACAAAACTAGGCGTTGTATCTACTCTGTTAGTAGTTTTTTTGCAGTTTTTTTTATATTTTTTTAATTCGTTTATTTTTAATCTCTTCAAAATAATTTTAGTTCCGTCAATTACTTAAAAAAAATGATTCCATTAATTACAGTCTTTTTTTCACCATATCAAATAATAAGGAGTCAATTATATGTAATTTTCTCGTTTTTTTTAATTTATTCTGAGACATTTTTCTTCCTTTTTTTTTGAGATTGAGTCATTTTTCTTCCATTAGTTATCTTACTTTTGAAAATATAGACCATCCAAACATGGTGTTATTATCTAGGCTTGGAAAAATTGGCCCGGAATTGGCGGGCCGGACCGGAACCGGCCCGGCCGGACCCGCCGGTTCACGGGCCCAAACCGGCCCGGCCCGGCCCGGAACCGGGTGAAATCGGTCCCTGGGCGGGCCGGTTACGGTTCACCTCTTAGGTGAACCGTGAACCTCCGGTTTTCGGTTGGAACCGGCGGTTAAACCGTCGGTTTCCGGTTGGAACCGGCGGTTCCAACGGTTATATATATATTTTTAATATTTTCTATTTTTTCATTACAAAATTAAACGAAAATTAAAAAAAAAAAAGAACCGGCCGAACTGGCAGTTCAGCCCGGAACCGCCGGTTCCGACCTGGCCCGGAACCGGCCCGGAACAGGGCCGAACCGTCCGCTAGACGGGCCGGTTACGGTTCGGGGAACCCCCCCGAACCGTGAACCGCCGGTTTGGGCCCGAAACCGGCGGTTCCGGCCCGTTTAGCAATCCTATTATTATCGAGAAAATTGGCTAATCAAGTAAAGCACTGTGGATGCCCTTTCTTGGCGTAGCACTGTAGCAGTGCACTTTTTAAAGAATATACTCAATTTTTTTGTTCCTAATTATATATGTGTACATTAATACGGATATTATTAACAATATAAATGTTTGAATCATGTTTATCCTTATCTTATAAGCCTCCAATTTGTATCTTGGATTCTAAGGCTTCTCTTTGTATCTCTATAAATTGTAACACTTAAAATTAATGAAAACAATTTAATATATTCCTCACATGGCATCAAAATGAATTCTCTCTTAACCGAACCCATTTCATCCACTATCATTCCTGTTAAATTAACCACCAACAATTACCTTTTTTAGATATCCTAGCTTGTTCTTTTATTGCGTGATCATAATCTTTTTAGACATGTTGATGGTTCTAGTTTGCCACTTCCAGAGGTTTTCAATGGTGCTCCTAATTTTTCCTTTACCGATTGGACAAAGGACCAACTGGTCTTCACCTAGATAATGAGCTCTGTTTTAGAATATCTTCTTTCGTAGGTGGTCGGTGTTGATAATGCTTAGGATGCTTGGACTTACTTTTTCACTGCTTATGCTTCAGCTTCCAAAGCACAGATTCACACTCTTCGTTGTCAGTTACTTGCAATGTGGTAGTTGTAAAGGGAGGCTCAACGTGTGTATTTCATTGCTGTGAATAATACTTGTACATGATACAATAGAGTTACATTAATGGTGAACTACTACAATGTAGGATCAGATTGTACATATAACTTTGAATTGTCCTTATCCTTATTTGAATTATCCTTATCCCTGTCATTCCCTTGAAGCAAATCGGAGAAGAACGAAGAGTTAGCTTGCTGCGATATCCATTAAATTTGGCTTTGGGTAAAGCTTTCGTAAGAAGGTCGGCAATTTGACCTGAAATAGGGCATTTTCCAATAAAGGAGTTCCAAAAAAAAATATTCTCAAATAATGCTAGAATTTAAGCAAATTCCCATATTGTGATGGTTTGAAAAGTAATTCCCAATTTATGGGAGTTTTGGTCATGTCAAGTGACATTTCAAAGGGGAGGGTTTTGAAATGTCACTTGTCATATTTTTTTTAAAGAAAAAGAAAATAAATGATGAAGAAATAGTGATGAAAATGATTGTAATAATTGAAAAATGACGGGAAAGAATGAAAGTGTGTGGTTAAGTTTTTTTTTTTGAAATCAAGTGTGTGGTTAAGTTTAATAAAATGATAAATTATTATATGAATCAATTTTTTTTAAAAAATGAAATGATTACAAAATTAAAAATAAATAAATAAATAAATTTTATAATAAAAAATTTAATTTATGTATAAAGTATATTAAATTATTAATAAATTAAAATAAAATATTGATAATATAATAAAAGATAAGAATAAAAATTATTCATTCTCGTGAAAAATTAGTTCTTTACAAGTATAATTCTACGTGTCATCGTGACGTCGAGACTTGCGAACTATTGTTCCAAAACCACTATCATGTCGTTGTTGTCGGCGAGTAGTGTCCATTTGAATATGTTCTCGACTTGGTTGGCGAAGAGACTGGTGCAAATCTTGTTCGAGGTCTTGAGTGGCGATGTGATATTGTTGACTGG